>SKCR01044180.1:0-78447 GCA_019454045.1 Zanthoxylum bungeanum
CTTAAACATGCATTCTAAATACATAATAAAGCGCATATGATAAAATAATAATGATATGCGGATGTATATTTTACACATTGATCCTAGATCAAATCTCTCACTTTCTCTCTCCCGCTAGCACAAAAATTTCTTCTACCCGTTACACTACACTTCTAAGAAACCTCATTTACATTGAGGGGAATAGGTGAGAAGAGAATACAAAGAATAGAAGGTGATAAGGCTGGACTCGCAGGTCCAATTAATAAATCAAATTTATTACAACAATTTCCAAAATCGCCCCACCCGACTAATATCCATCTGATATACATTATTCAAACATCACAACCATGTATTCATACAAGCATGTTATCAATCAATCTAATCAAATTAATTAATCTGATAATTAGTGATCATCCAATGTTCAAACAACGATTTGATTTTGTTCGAGTCAAACTCGTATTGCGAACACGTACTCAAAGTACGATTTCTCAAATAAAATTAAATTACATGATTAAATCCAATTAATACGTATTTAATTCCAAATTAATATTACCTTTATAAAATAAACCTTTACGACTTAAATTCCAAATTTAATCGTTACGGGTCTCAAAGCCCGATTAATATCCAATATTAATTTAATTAAAGTCTAATGGGCTTTTAATTAATTTCTTGAGGCGTGGACTTTTGGTCAACTCGGGTCAAACCGAATAACCAAATCCATCCGGGAGTTACCCCATAAGCCCATAAATTAATTTAGGCCCATTAGGCCCAATTAAATGTTAAAGGTTCATTAGTCGCATTTGGGCCTTTTGGAAGCGGTTTTGGGCCTAATTGGATCCAACCAATTTTGGCCTAAACCAACTTTGTACAACAAAGTCCAATAAACCCAATAACAACTTAAAAGCGCAAATCCAATTTTAAGGCCCAATATTTTAATTTCAAAAATTCCAAATTTTCCAATTAAATTACCTAAAGTGTATAACATTATTAATTACCCAAATCAAAGTTTCCAAAACACTAAATTTGTCCAATTAAACATGCTTAACATCAATGAATCATGTCCAACATAATTTGATCAAAATCAAACCCAATTGATGCTTCAAGTGTCTCGGCCAAAAGGGAAATTATGCCCAAATCAAATTCAATCCAATTGAACCAAATTAAACATAAATTCAACATCCCCAAAAGATTTGCAAGTCATCCAATGAACAAAAAATAAAAAATCCAAGACAATATTAGGGTTCATATTTTCGGCCATCACAAGCAAATTGGGGAAATTGTTTCCAACACTTTTTCATCAAATTGATCTAATCAATCATCAATTAAACAAAATTTAAGCATTCTAATTCATCCAATTTCATTAAACATGCTCAAAATCAAGTTACCCAAATTAAAGTTTTGGCCAACAATAAGCAAATTGGGGAAAATCAATCCAATTAATTTTTCTTCAAATTGATTACATATAACTCTAAGTTATTCATATACAAACATTCTTAACAAAACAATTTGTCAAAATCATGCTTAAATCAAAAAGCCCCAAATTTTGCTCAAGAACCCTAAAAACGTTTTATGCACAAATGGCTCAAGATACCATTGTTGAGTTTCAATCAAGTCCCAAGGATCATAAATCATGCATAAAACGAGTTGAATACATATCAAATGAGGTGCAGAAAACTCACATTGATCGGTAGGGATGCAACAAAGATGGACCAATTCGCACTTCATGTCTGTCTCCCTCCAAGCTCGGCAATGGCAGTGAACTGCAGCTCCATTTTCGGCTTTGGGTGGTCCTCCATTGATGCTCCAAGCTTCAAGCTTCACAAGGTGATTCCTTGCTCACGAAATCACTTCCCTAACACCTTTGTATTCCTCCATGAGTGTGCTAGCACATAGATCTTGCACAAGATCATTTCTTTCTCCTTTATTGATCGGTCAAACCAGAAAAATTGAGGAGAAGAATCGGTCAAGACCGAGAGAGAAGATGAAGAAGTTTTTGGCTCCAAAATGAGCAAAAAACGTTACAGAGGAGAGAGAGGAGGGAAAAGAAAAAGTAATAGGTTTTATATTGATTTATTTTCCAAAAATAAATAAAACATATATAACCAAATCTTTTTCCAAAAGTAAAGCATTAAATGCTTGTCATCAACACAAATCAACTCACAACAATCACTCAAATGTCACATCATTCAAAGTGACATGTGATTTGACGCTTGATGTGATTTGCGATTTGACGCTTGATTTGACTTGCGTGCCGCACTCGAATTCGAAATGCGAATCGCTCGCAAAACAATCCCGGGCTCGGGTTCGCTAATTCCAAATTAACGAATTTTCCGTGTGCGTCGTAATTAAATGATTACGCCTAGCGAATTCACTATTCACGTCGCTAACGAATCAATTCCAAATTAATTCGTTCGCCCGAATTAAAATCTAATTTCAATTCTGCGTCGAAATCTAATTTCGTTATAATATATCGAATATATTAATTTATCGATTAAATTCAAATTAATCGTTCTCTCTCTTTAAACGATATTTTATCCGAGATAAAAATCTCCGTAATTAATCCCAGATTAATTTCTCTCTCATCGAATTAATCCCAGATTAATTAAAGTGCGAGTCATATGTCATCGGTGAATCTTCAGGAACCGACCCATGAGATCTCCGGATATGTTGGCAGTAAATACGGTCGTCGGACTATCCGAACACGTAAGTATCGCGTACTACATTTATACCGATTTACAAGACAAATTTGGCTTCTAGCAAAGCGCCATGCCTACCCAATTCTCCAGAAATATTCTTACAGGAATATATAGATCTGTATCAAGCGTATTATACCGTAGTATTGTGCATATCGGCCCAGTATCGGATAGTCACGTGCTAGGGCTGGGGCTGGATAAGTGTCTGCCCCGTCCGAAGCACATGTCGGATGTCTGGTAACTAGTCTCTATAATCGGATATGCATGACCTAGTCATAACATCCCGATGGTTGCGCAACACTTAAGAGCACTAATACCGTATCCTGCATGACATCATCTCCACTATGACTGAAGTGATACTTCCGTCTTGACATCACACCCAATACACTACGAGTCTCTGATAAACCCAGAAGAGGTGTACGCAGAACCGATTAAAGCCATGTACCACTAAGACCAAAGTCTATCGATTATCGTAAGTATTAACGATGTAAGTCTCAGGTTAAGACTATACACACCTACCTTGATTTCGGCCTCCCATAGACACATAGTCATAATACCAATGGGATTCCAAAGGGTCTATCCAGAGCGAAGCTGTTTCCCGTACCATCGGTGAAAACAAACCTCATATCGCACTTGCATAAGTATCCAATACTTATATATATGAGAACTATGCCGTTGTGCCCTCACAACGCACACAGTGCAATACTAGCCTATTCCGTATTATCGATGTCCAGTCTCGATAATACTCCGGCTATGGATATTTAATGATTAATCTTCGGGGATTGATACTGTCTCATATCATTCTCAATCCAGGAACTAATCATAGGGACCTCTCTTCATTTATATATCTATGGTGATCTAATCACAAATGATGAGAGTGCAATTTCCTTGTCACATAGTTAATTTGCTACAACAACACAATGATCTTTGCAAATAGTGACGCTATGGGTCATTTTGTCCAACACTCTAATGATCACTAAAGCCAACAAATGTCATTATAAGATAAACAAATACCTAATGGGGTTTTCTTAATGCCACTCAATAATCTCGAGACATGAACTAATTCATGTCAATTCTTTCTTACTGCACAAAAATTATTCTCTCTTCTACGGAATTATACCTAAAACAAATATCTTTTTAGATTCCCTATTTTGACTTAATAACTAAGTCACTAACCATCTTGATTTTTCAAGAAAATCGGAACAACACTTTCCTGATGGTTTAGACTAATCTAACAATATCGAAGCCTAATCTTAATCTAGAACCTATTCTAGAAAACTGCAACCATAAGTTAAGTCAGAAAACATATATATAAATATGCATGCAGTGGATTAAAAGTTTAATTCTATCAACACTATAGAGTAATGAAAACATAAGCGGTAATTTTCACAATATTACACACTACCTTAGTTATGGATTTTTAACCAGCAGTGCCTCCCACTACTTTACGTAATACAGTAATCCCCAATGGAAAATGAGAATTCAATAATAAATTGAATTCCATGGTGAGAAGTGGACCCCATGAATATATTTCGACTCACAGCTTTGGCATGATCTCGCCTATGTATATTCACAGGTAGACAACTCAATGCCAGTCACATACACTGTGACTTCTAATTTTGGTCCTGGTCGCTTCTCGTTGTGACAGCTTTGGCATGTTCACAAGAGGGGTATCAAGGCTCCACTTGTCAATGACAAACTTAAGCTAACCATGTAGTCCCGACAGCTTTGGAACATTCATGATTTCCATTTTCACTTGAATTTTTTTATTGTCATATAAGTTCTAACGGCGCAAATGAACTACCATCGGCCATAACTACATAGCTTTGGCACGATACATCTACAAACATCAGGAAATCATTCGCATCCATAATGACAAGGCGGACCAAGAAATTAGTATTCCTAATACTAGTCACTTTAATAATGCCTTATTTTCGGGTGGGGATATTCCTAAAGTGGGTTTTTCTACATCAAAAATGTAGATAATTAATCTAGATCAATTTTTGAACAGTTTATTTCTACCCGAGAAAACTTAACTTAACTTAACCATTAAATCTCGGTAACTTTTCCCTTTACCGTAGAACCAAAATCTCAAGAAACATATATAGATTTTAAACATGTGCAAATATCAAAATTTGATTATCTATCATATATCAAGCATGAAAAATGTAATGGATGTAGATCAAACTCGCTCTGATACTATTTTGTTGGGGGTCAGACACAGTAGAAAAGTGCGGTTCAGGAAAAATCGTAACTTAAATTTTTTAAACTTACTGATAAGTAATGAAAATGTACTTTGAACATCACTAATTAAGCTTTATTATCAAGTATTTAATCTTAATTATAGTTTATTTTATGTTTTATTATTATGATGCAATGGAACATGGATCTTGGAGCAATTATACGTCTTTTGGGATCCTACGTACGTATCGGAAGCACGTCGGAAGAGCTGAAAATGCATAAATCATTATCCAGAAATTGGTTATGCATCGCGACGCTGTTGGGTGTTGAGTTTCAATCAAGTCCCAAGGATCATAAATCATGCATAAACGAGTTGAATACATATCAAAGGAGGTGCGGAATAACTCACATTGATCGGTAGAGATGCAACAAAGACCACGAACGCACTGCTCTCCCTTGCTTGCTCGCAGTGAGCTGCGAACATGGTGGACTGTCGGCGTGAGGGCTGCTTCCTCCTCCAAGAATCGGCCATTGATGGACACCATTGAAGCTCCAAGCTTCAAGCTTCCAAGCTCACGGACTCACTTCCATATCACCTTTGTATTCCTCCATGAGTGTGCTAGCACATAGATCTTGTAACAAGATCATTTCTTCTCCAATTTATTCGGTCAAACCAGAAAAGAGATGAGAAATCGGTCCAAGACCGAGAGAGAAGAAGAAGAAGTTTTGGCTCCAAAAAAGCCTAATATACTGTAAATGGGAGAGAGAGAATGAGTTAGAAAATAAAAAATTGTAAAAGGTTTATATATTTCCAAAAATATTTAATAAACCATTTACTTTTTCTATTTCAAAAAGTAAAGCATTAAATGCTTTTCTATCACCTCAAATCAATTCACATCAATCACTCAAATGTCACATCACTCAAAGTGACATGTGATTTGACGCTTGATGTGATTTGTGATTTGACGCTTGATTCGACTTGCGTGCCGCACTCGAATTCGAAATGCGAATGCGCTCGCAAACAATCCCGGACTCGGTTCGCTAATTCCAAATTAACGATTTTTCCGTTGCGTCGTAATTAAATGATTACGCCTAGCGAATTCACTATTCATGTCGCTAACGAATTAATTCCAAATTAATTCGTTCGCCCGAATTAAAATCTAATTTCATTCTGCGTCGAATGTAATTTCGTTATAATATATCGAATATATTAATTTATCGATTAATTCCAAATTAATCGTTCTCTCTCTTTAACGATATTTTATCCGAGATAAAATATCTCCGTAATTAATCCCAGATTAATTTTCTCTCTCATCGAATTAATCCGAGATTAATTAAAGTGCGAGTCATACGTCATCGGTGAATCTTCAGGAACCGACCCATGAGATCTCCGGATATGTTGGCAGTAAATACGGTCGTCGGACTATCCGAACACGTAAGTATCGCGTACTACGTTTATACCGATTTACAAGACAAGGTTGGCTTCTAGCAAAACGCCATGCCTACCCAATTCTCCAGAAATATTCTTACAGGAATATATAGATATGTATCAAGCGTAGTATACACTAGTATTTGTGCATATCGGCCCAGTATCGGATAGTCACGTGCTAGGGCTGGGGCTGGATAAGTGTCTGCCCCGTCCGAAGCACATGTCGGATGTCTAGTAACTAGTCTCTATAATCGGATTGCATGACCTAGTCATAACTTCCCGATGGTTGCGCAACACTTAAGAGCACTAATACCGTATCCTGCGTGACATCATCTCCACTATGACTGAAGTGATACTTCCGTCTTGACATCACACCCAATACACTACGAGTCTCTGATAAACCCAGAAGAGGTGTACGCGAACCGATTAAAGCCATGTACCACTAAGACCAAAGTCTATCGATTATCGTAAGTATTAACGATGTAAGTCTCAGGTTTAGACTATACACACCTACCTTGATTTCGGCCTCCCATAGACACTAGTCATAATACCAATGGGATTCCAAAGGGTCTATCCAGAGCGGAAGCTGTTTCCTTCCCGTACCATCGGTGAAACCAACCTCCATTTCGCACTTGCATAAGTATCCAATACATATATATAAGAACTATGCCGTTGTGCCCTCACAACGCGCACAAGTGCAATACTAGCCTATTCTGATTATCGATGTCCAGTCTCGATAAACTACTCCGGCTAGGGATATTTAATGATTAATCCTTCGGGGATTGATACTGTCTCATATCATTCTCAATCCAGGAATTAATCATAGGGACCTCTCTTCATTTTATATATCTATGGTGATCTAATCACAAATGATGAGAGTTGCAATTTCCTTGTCACATAGTTAATTTGCTACAACAACACAATGATCTGTGCAAATAGTGACGATATGGGTCATTTTGTCTAACAATCTCCCACTTGGCACATAGCCAGTCACTCAAGTGTCCCACACCCGAACTATGTACGGTTCGCTCAAATCGCTGAGGAAAGGTTTTCGTCAGCGGATTTGCTTAATTATCGTCTGACGCGATTTACACACACGATTATCACATCGCCACGATGTATGATACGAACGAATCAGATGATATAGAAGTATATATCTGGATCGTCGATGAGACCTTTAATTCCTTAGCCTGTTCTGTGTTCTGACGCCTAGCTCAGCTGCTAAAAGAACTATATCTAAATCGAATTAATTATTTTCGATCCAAATGGCTTCTATTGCTGCCTTAGCTGCAGCATAATCCGCATTTGTTGTTTATTCGGCAACAGTTATCTTGCTCGGAAGATTTCCAGATCACTGTCCCGTTATTCAAACTTTATAATACCGCAGTATTTACCTTACCGGTTTGGAAACTTGCAGCAGTGATCCTAGTCACTTCAAGTTCTCCAGCTCCATTATTTAAGACATCATCTTTAGTTCTCTAAGATACTAATAGATGTCATTAACTTAAATCCAATGACTATCACATGGATTGACCCGATTGTGACTCCATATGCTCGAAGCGTATGAGACACCAATACAAGTACATTTTAAATGTACAATTTCCAGAGAGTGTTAACAACTCCAAATCTATCCCTGTAGATCTTTATTTATTGAATAAAGGTTGTTACTCCCCAGAATTCTACGGAGAATTTTCTATGAAAGAATATCTATGAAAGCCAAGCTTTCACCAATTGCTTTATGGGAATTTCATTGTCAGTGCCCTCCCACTAACCTCCTTATATACACAAGAATTATTTCGTTTTGAGTCAAATCATAAAACATTAGATTATTTCAAAACGTCAGTTCCAAGAACTTTATGCTTGTTTCAATCCAAACTGGATCGAATAACCCGCAAACCTTGTTTGTCGGTTTATACAAAATCGTCAGGATGCTGTAAGCATCCTCCAAAAGGTTCCTTTTCAGGAAATCGATTTTGATCTGCAACTGACACATTTCATAAATGAAATATGCATTATCAACAAGCATCTTCAAAATGGATTTACCATGGCAACATGTAAAAGGTTGAATCGTTATTAACACAATGGTGATAACGATACCTTTCCGTCAAAAGCCTAGCTTTGTACGTTGGTATGTTGCCTTCCATGTATGTCTTCCTTGAAGACGTTTAATGTACCAATAGGCACAATGCCTTGTGGTACAACAACTAGTATCCAAAATAGTTGTTATATATGGAATCCATTTCGGATTCATGGCACTTTACCGTAATAGGGAGTCGATACCTCGTATCACTTCCTCAAACGTAGTCGGTGGATATACCTTCATAAGATTGACATCTTTATGAGGTTAGATCAGAAACCCATATCCTAGGTCGTTTTCTGATTCTATCTGATCTACTCAGTTCTTGTGTATTCGAAGATTAATGGTACAGATTCATCATTGATGAACTATTTGTGTTCCATACGGACCTTGTGCCTTGAACAGTATTACTCCAATTTTCATCGAGTACACTATCCTCCCACTGACCACTGCATATCGGTATTCCTCTCAGGAAAACCGCATGGTGAGCAATAATCACATTGTTCTCATGTGAGATTTATAAGTACTATACTTATGGTTTCCCTTAGGATAACCTATATTGGCACTTATCCAATTTGGGTCATTAGTTTGGTATCATCCAAACGTTATGCCTGGCATACCCAAATTATCAGGAATGAGAACCTCGTTTCTTCCCTTTCATATCCTATATGACATCTGTCAAACAAATTTTATATGGAACCTTATTCTAAATAAGTTATTGCACTGTTAAAACTTATCCGTTGAAGGAAATTGTAGCTCAGAGCGACTCATGATTAGCCTTATCATGTCTAACATGATTCGGTTAATCCGTTCGGACACACCGTCACTTTGACGTGTTCCGAGAGGAGTCCCCATTTGAAAGAATACTATACTCTTTCAAGTACATAAGAAACTTATTGCTTAAGTATTTTCCATTACGGTCTTACCATGACGGTATAATACTATAGCCGATCTGTTTCTCTATTTCGTGTCAAAACTCTAAAATTTTCCGATTTATGTTCTTCAAAAGAACACATAACCATAACGTGATGCCACATCCGTTTAAGGTCACGAAATATTCATGTTCACATCTAGCCTAGCTAGATATGGGCCCACTTACTTCACCATGAATAGGGCTAACAGGTCGGTGGCCATTATACTATTACCAAGTAAATAGTATTTTAGGTACTTTACCTAATAAACTCTAGATTCGCAGACCTTATTTGAATAGTCAAATCAGTCCTAGTACCCACTCTTCAAAAGTGTGGATATACGAGTCTCGTTAAATTGTGTCCTAGACAACAATGCCACAAATAACTCTCTATTGATCAATCAATTTGAGCTATTTATTTGTCATTTTATATGTTTGAGATTTTATTTATATTCAAAATATAAATTCTGTTTTTTACATCTAATGTATTTATCTCAGTATCATCTTTATATAATAAACACTTAGTGTTCTATAATATAAAGGTTTTATCTGTAACGGATTAAACACTGATATAGAGATAATGTCTCTAGTCAAACTAGTTACATTATAACAGTTCCTAATTTAAGTACACACCCAAATGGTAGTTCCTAAACTTAGGTATCTACGGTCGAAACAGCGACTTTCGTCCCGTTTCCGATTCGCAGAGAATCTCGGCTTGAAGTCAGTATCCAGCTCATCGGATTCTGAACATCAATACATATATTTTATGTACCACACTAAGTATTTAAAATCCAATTTCAATACTAGTAGTGAACATAACTTTGACAAATATTTTTAAAGTTAGAGCCTCGCCCTTTCTTTCTTAATTCCTTCGTGTCTGCCATATCCAAATGGTAGTCACTTTGGTATATGTCAATTATCTTTTCAATATTTTAGGAACCTTAGGCCAAGCCTTGGGTTTTTAGAATATCGAAACGATGTGCACCTCGTGTTACATGCCCAATTGCAAAACTTTGACTTTATCTCCTCTAGAATAGTCAATTAATTCTCCAAGAATTATAAATTGCAATTTTAAATACTTCTTAAATCTAAAATTAGATTTATGACAAGTATATTAATTAAGCACTAAAGTCATCATCACATAAATCTTCCAAAGATTTTATGCTCTACATATTTTGCTTATTTTGGGCTTAAGGTATAATAAGTTATTTTATCAAATAAAGTAACCTATTATTTATTCCCAATTTGAAATGTAAAGTCGTTTAAATACATTTTCACCCAGGATATGTCTTAACATTAATCTTTCATTTATATCTTGATTCTAATAGTCCAACTATTTAATCAACGATTTGTGGTACTATTTATTATAATGATTATAATAGTCCAACTATATAATCAAATATAATCTAAATTAATTAACCTCAATTACATGATTACTATAATCCAATTATAAAATCAACTGTAAACTGAAATTAATTAATTCAAATATATTGATTAATATAATCCAATTATATATAATCAAATATAATACAGTCCAACTGTTTATTAAACAACAATTTAAATATTAGTCCAACTAACATTTAATATTACGACGAAATAATTTGAATGAGCGCGTATGGCGAGTAATTGAACGAATATTGCAAATTCAATTCTTGCCTCCCACTATTTTTCGTCGAGCCTCCAACCCTCTGTCGAGTACTCGGGAAACCGTGTTTCCTAGTGGGCTAGGATCCCGTTAAATATCACACAATATTGACTTTGGCCAACAAATTGTATGATAATTAACTAGGTAGATCTCTAAGATCAATTGGATCCAATCCAATTCCTAGATCCAGTAGGTGGACATCCAAGTCCTAAACATATATCTTATATATGCCTATATATCGAATATATACCTTAACCTTTTTCCTCTGAATCAACTAGGCCTTGGCTTTGGCACAACAAACCTAGTGATCCCAGTCAAGCACAGACCCATTGACCATAGAAGCTTCGTAATCAATGTCGTTGGACAAGAAGTGGTCTTGACATTCATGATTTCCATTTTCACTTGAATTTTTTTCTTGTCATATAAGTTCTAATGGCGCAAATGAACTACCATCTGCCATAACTACTAGCTTTGGCACGATACATCTACAACATCAGGAAATCATTCGCATCCATAATGACAAGGCGGACCAAGAAATTAGTATCCTAATACTAGTCACTTTAATGCCTTATTTCAGTGGGGATATTCCTAAAGTGGGTTTTACTCTACATCAAATGTAGATAATTAATCTAGATCAATTTCTGAACAGTTTATTTCTACCCGAGAAAACTTACCTTAACCATTAAATCTCGGTAACATTTTCCCTTTACCGTAGAACCAAAATATCAAGAAACATCTAGATTTTAAACATGTGCAAATATCAAAATTTGATTATCTATCATATATCAAGCATGAAAAATGTAATGGATGTATGATCAAACTCGCTCTGATACCATTTTGTTGGGGGTCAGACACAGTTGAAAAGTGCGGTTCAGGAAAAATCGTAACTTTAAAATTTTTTAAACTTACTGATAAGTAATGAAAATGTACTTTGAACATCACTAATTAAGCTTTATTATCAAGTATTTAATATTAATTATAGTTTATTTTATGTTTTAATTATTAGGATGCAATGCAACATGGATCTTGGAGCAATTATACGTCTTTTGGGATCCTACGGACGTATCGGAAGCACGCCGGAAGAGCTGCAAATGCAGAAATCATTATCCAGAAAATTGGTTATGCATCGCGACGCTGTTGGGTGTTGAGTTTCAATCAAGTCCCAAGGATCATAAATCATGCATAAACGAGTTGAATACATATCAAAGGAGGTGCGGAATAACTCACATTGATCGGTAGAGATGCAACAAAGACCACGAATGCACTGCTCTCCCTTGCTCGGCAGTGAGCTGTGAACATGGTGGACTGCTCGGCGTGAGGGCTGCTTCCTCCTCCAAGAATCGGCCATTGATGGACACCATTGAAGCTCCAAGCTTCAAGCTTCCAAGCTCACGGACTCACTTCCCTATCACCTTTGTATTCCTCCATGAGTGTGCTAGCACATAGATCTTGTAACAAGATCATTGCTTCTCCAATTTCTTTCGGTCAAACCAGAGAAAGAGATGAAGAAATCAGTCCAAGACCGAGAGAGAAGAAGAAGAAGTTTTGGCTCCAAAAAGCCTAATACCGTAAATGGGAGAGAGAGAATGAGTTAGAAAATAAAAAATTGTAAAAGGTTTATATGATTTCCAAAAATATTTAATAAACCATTTACTTTTTCTATTTCAAAAAGCAAAGCATTAAATGCTTGTCTATCACCTCAAATCAATTCACATCAATCACTCAAATGTCACATCACTCAAAGTGACATGTGATTTGACGCTTGATGTGATTTGCGATTTGACGCTTGATTTGACTTGCGTGCGCCGCACTCGAATTTGAAATGCGAATGCGCTCGCAAACAATCCCGGGTCGGGTTCGCTAATTCCAAATTAACGAATTTTCCGTTGCGTCGTAATTAAATGATTACGCCTAGCGAATTCACTATTCACGTCGCTAACGAATTAATTCCAAATTAATTCGTTCGCCAGAATTAAAATCTAATTTCAATTCTGCGTCGAAATCTAATTTCGTTATAATATATCGAATATATTAATTTATCGATTATTCCAAATTAATCGTTCTCTATCTTTAACGATATTTTATCCGAGATAAAATATCTCCGTAATTAATCCCAGATTAATTTTCTCTCTCATCGAATTAATCCAGATTAATTAAAGTGCGAGTCATACGTCATCGGTGAATCTTCAGGAACCGACCCATGAGATCTCCGGATATGTTGGCAGTAAATACGGTCGTCGGACTATCCGAACACGTAAGTATCGCGTACTACGTTTATACCGATTTACAAGACAAGGTTGGCTTCTAGCAAAGCGCCATGCCTACCCAATTCTCCAGAAATATTCTTACACAGGATATATAGATCTGTATCAAGCGTAGTATACCGTAGTATTGTGCAATCGGCCCAGTATCGGATAGTCACGTGCTAGGGCTGGGGCTGGATAAGTGTCTGCCCCGTCCGAAGCACATGTCGGATGTCTGGTAACTAGTCTCTATAATCAGATATGCATGACCTAGTCATAACATCCCGATGGTTGCGCAACACTAAGAGCACTATTACCGTATCCTGCGTGACATCATCTCCACTATGATTGAATTGATACTTCCTTCTTGACATCACACCCAATACACTACGACTCTCTGATAAACCCAGAAGTGGTGTACGCAGAACCGGTTAAAGCCCTGTACCACCAAGACCAAAGTCTATCGATTATCGTAAGTATTAGCGATGTAAGTCTCAGGTTAAGACTATACACACCTACCTTGATTTCGGCCTCCCATAGACACATAGTCATAATACCAATGGGATTCCGAGGGGTCTATCCAGAGCGAAGCTGTTTCCCCGTACCACGGTACCACGTGAAACACAACCTCCTATCGCACTTGCATAAGTATCCAATACTTATATATATGAGAACTATGCCGTTGTGCCCTCACAACGCGCACAAGTGCAATACTAGCCTATTCCGCATCATCGATGTCCAGTCTCGATAATACTCCGGCTATGGATATTTAATGATTAATCCTTTGGGGATTGATACTGTCTCATATCATTCTCAATCCAGGAACTAATCATAGGGACATCTCTTCATTTATATATCTATGGTGATCTAATCACAAATGATGAGAGTGCAATTTCCTTGTCACATAGTTAATTTGCTACAACAAACAATGATCTGTGCAAATAGTGACGCTATGGGTCATTTTGTCCAACATTGGGAAGCGGCCGTGAGTGCGCAGCGGAAAATCAAAATAATTATGCTGTTTTCCCTTTGCCAAAGACCTATTTGTTTTGATTATTCTACAAGCCTAGGCATGTTACAATTTATTCTAAGCATAAAACTCATAAAACATGCAAAGAACATAAACCTAAACATGCTAACTATTATAAGAACTCTAATTAAAATAAAGAAAGAAAAATACTCGAAGACTCCTCCAGTCCTCCCTCCAATTTACAAGCTTTTCTCAAACTCAGCAAGCTCTTCCACGTTTCAAAGAGCCACCCAAGTGTGTGACCTCCAAAGATGCACACACCAAAGCCAAAACTCAACGGCAATACTACGCCTTGAGTGCACGGGTATTTTACCCTTGGTGCTAACCTAGGCAAATACCTCAAAACTTTTAACTCGAGGTTTCTCTAGTCAATTAGACTTAAGGATCCTCAAAATCAGTGGCTTACTCTTAATCTTTAGAGTTGCTCACTTATATAAAACCCAAGATATGAAAGGTTTTGGTGTAAAAAAATTGTGAAGAATTCTTTGGGTTTATATAGTGCTCCAAAGACAACAAAATTAATTAAGAATCTGATATGTGATAAAAGCTAATTTAATCTTAGCCATTGGATCTTAATTTAGTGGTTTAATGAGATTATAAAACCCTAATAAGAGTTTGGGCCGAATTGGAATTCAAAATAAATAACAAAGTGCCCCTATCTAAACACATAATAAAGCGCGTATGAAAAATAATAATGATATGCGGATGGATACTTTACATTGATCCTAGATCAAATCTCTCACTTTCTCTCTCCAGCTAGCGCATGTATTTACTTCTATCCATTACACTACACTTCTAAAGAAACCTCATTTACATTGAGGGGAATAGGTGAGAAGAGAATACAAAGAGTATAGAGGTGATAAGGCTGGACACGCAGGTCCAATTACTAAATCAAATTTATTACAATTTCCAAAATTGTCCCACCCGACTAATATCCATCTGATATACATTATTCATGCATCGAAACCATGTATTCATACAAGCATGTTATCAATCAATCTAATCCAATTAATTAATCTGATAATTAGTGATCATCCAATGTTCAAACAACGATTTAATTTTTGCGCGAGTCAAACTCGTTTTGCAAATAAGTACTCAAAGTACGAATTCTTGAATTAAATTAAACTACAACATTAAATCAATTTAATATGAATTTCATTCTAATTCACTATTTAATTCCAAATTAAATATTAAACTTTTATTCACGAACCTTACGACTTAAATTCCAAATTTAATCGCAACAGGTTTCAAAGCCCGATTAACATCTAATGTTTATTTAATTAAAGTCCAATGAGCTTTTAATTAATTTCTTTAAGGCGTGGACTTTTGGTCAACTCGAGTCAAACCGATAACCAATGTCCAATCCGGGAGTTACCCCATAAGCCTTTAAATTAATTTTGGCCCATTAGGCCCAATTAAATAATTAAGGTCCATTAAGTCATAATTGGACTTTTTGGATGCGGTTTTGGGCCTAATTGTATCCAACCAATTTTGACTAAACCTAACTTAGTACAACCAAGTCCAAAAGCCCAACTACAACCTATAAGGCCCAATTTCAAAAAACAAGCCCAATTAATTAACTTATAAAATTCCAAATTCCATAATTAATTAACCTAAGTGTAATAAAAAATTAACCACCCAATTAATATTTCTAAAAAATCAATTAGCATAATTAATCATGCACTTTAACAACAAATAGTGTCCAACACAATTCAATCAAAATCAAACCCAATTTACATGCTTAAAGTCTCGACAATCAGGGTTTTTTCAATCCGATTCGGTTTCAATCCAATTGAATCCACAATCATCATTTCCCAAATCAATTCAACTCATCCAATGAATAAAAAAAAAACACAATGAATTTCAAATACATATAGTTTTCGGCCAAGCCCTTTAATTTGGGGAAAATTATTCCAAATCAAAATTCAATCCAATTGAACTTCAAATTAACATTACCCACTTGTTTTAAGTCATCCAATGATCAAAAAACAAAAAATCACCAAGAAATTAGGGTTCTTCAATTTCGGCCATGCCTCCAATTTTGGGGAAAATTTGATCCACCAAATTTCTTGAAATTGATCATGCACAACTTAAATTCAACCTCATTCAAGCATACTTAATCAAACAATTCAACCAATTCATGCTCAAATCGACTTTACCCAATTTTAACCCTAACTTTTTCATGCATGATCAAAGCTCATAGATACCATTGTTGGTTTGTAACTAGGTCCCAAGATCCATCAAATAAGCATGAAAAATGCATGAATACACAAAGGAGTAAGGCGGAATACAAACTCACATTGAACGATTTGAGATGCGAAGAATAAAAAAATTTCTTCCTCCTTGTTGAAGCTCAGCAGTGAGCTCCTTGAACTGCTGGACTGCTCGGTTTTGGGCTGGTTTGCGTCCTCCATGATTGGCCATTGATGACTCCATTGAAGCTCCAAGCTTCAAGCTCCAAGAATGGATTCCAAGCTCATAAATTCGTTTCCCTATCACCTATGTATCACTCATGTGTGTGCTAGCACTTCTTCTTCTTCTTTGCTTCTCACTAATTCGTTCAAAACCAGAAAATGGAAGGAAGAAAACGGTTCCAAACCGTGAAGAAAAATGAGGGAAAAAGAGAGGGATATGAAAAAACGTGAAAGTCAAGTGGAGAGAGAAGGAAAATGTTTTACTTATATATTTATTTTTATTTTCCAAAAACAAAAACAAATACGAAAAGTATTTTCCATTTACCAAAAAATAAAAAGCAAAAGTCAAAAAGCAAAAAGCAATTAATGTTTTTCAACCACCACATCAATCACTCAAATCAATCAATCAAATTGTCACATCACACAAAGTGACATGTGATTTGACGCTTGATGTGACTAGCGATTTGACTTGCATGCCGCATTGGAATTCGAAATGCGAAGCGCTCGCAAATAATCCCGGGCTCGGCTTCGCTAATTCCAAATTAACGAATTTTCTGTTGCTTCGTAATTAAATGATTACGCCTAGTGAAATCACTATTCACGTCGCTAACGAATTAATTCTAAATTAATTCGTTCGCCCGAATTAAAATCTAATTTCAATTCCGCGTCGAAATCCAATTTCGTATAATATATCAAATATGTTATTTTATCGATTAATTCCAAATTAATCGTTCTCTCTCTTTAATTAATATTTTATCCCAGATAAAATATCTCTGTAATTAATCCTAGATTAATTTTCTCTCTCTTCTAATTAATCCCAGATTAATAAAGTGCGAGTCATACATCATCGGTGAATCTTCGGGAAGTGACCCATGAGATCCCCGGATATGTTGGCAGTAAATACGGTCGTCGGACTATCCGAACACATAAGTACCTAGTACTACGTTTGTACCGATTTACAAGACAAGGTTGGCTTCTAGCAAAGCGCCATGCCTACCCAATTCTCCAGAAATATCCTTATAGGAATATTAGATCTATATCACGCGTAGTATACCGTAGTATTGGGTATGCCTATCCAGTATCGGATGTTCACGTGCTAGGCCTGGGGCTGGAATTGTCTCTACCCCATACGAAGCACATATCAGATGTCTGGCAACTAGTCTCTATAATCGGATATACATGACCTTATCATAATATCCCAATAGCTCGATCATTTAAGAGAACAAGTTTCGTATCCTATGTGACCATCATCTCCATATGACTGGAGTGATAATTCCGTCTTAACATCACACCCAACACACTACGATTCTCAATATACCCAGCATTGGCGTACACACTAAGATTCTCAACCAAAGTATATTGATTGTCGCAAGTATTAGCGGTGCAAGTCTCAGGTTAAGACCAAATACACCTACCCTGATTGCGGACTCCCATAGACACATAGTCATACTACCAATGGGATTCCGCAGGGGTCTATCCAGAGCGAAGCTGTTTCCCTTACCATCGGTAAAACACAATCTCCTATAACACTTGCATGAGTATCTTATACCCAAATATTTGAGAACTATGCTGTTGTGCCCTCACAACGTGCACAAGTGTAAAACTAGTCTTTTACGTATTTATCGATGTCTAATTTCGATAATATTTGACTACGGATATTTAATGATTTATCCTACGTGGACTGATACTGACTCATATCATTCTCTGTCCAGGAACAAATCATAGGGACCTCTCATCATTTTTAAATCTAGGTGATCTAATCACAAATATAAGAGTACAATCTCATTTGTCACATAGTTAATTTGTACAACAACACCATGATCTGTACAAATAGTGACGCTATGGGTCATAATTGTCCAATAATGTCCCACTTGGCCTATAGCCAGTCACTCGAGTCTCTGACACCCGAACTATGTACGGTTGGCTTAATATATTATTTTATCAAATAAAATAACTTATTATTTTTCCAGGACCATCCTGAAATTATTCCCAATTTGAAAATTAAACATTTAAACACATTTTCCCCAGGATTATATTTTAAATGCCAATCTTTCAATATTATCTTGATTCTAATAGTCCAACTATTTAATCAACGATTTGTGGTACTTTGTATTATATTGATTATTATAGTCCAACTATACAATCAAATATAATTTAAATCAATTAACCTCAATTACATTGATTATTATAATCCAATTATAAAATCAACTGTAAATTGAAATTAATTAATTCAAATATATTGATTACTATAATCCAATTATATAATCAACTATAATATTGTCCAACTGTTTATTAAAAAAACAATTTAAATATTAGTCCAACTAACATTTAATTTAACGACGAAATAATTTGTGATTGAGCGCGTATGGCGAGTAATTGAACGAATATTGCAAATTCAATTCTTCCCTCCCTCTATTTTTCGGCGAGCCTCTAACCCTCTATCGAGTACTCAGGAAACCGTGTTTCCTAGTGGGCTAGGATCCCGTTAAATATCACACAATCTTGACTTTGGCCAACAAATTGTATGATAATTAACTACGTAGATCTCTAAGATCAATTGGATCCAATCAAATTCTTAGATCTGGTAGGGTGACGTCCAAGTCCGAAACATATATCTTATATATGCCAATACATCCAATGTATTACCTAACCTTTTTCCTCTGAATCAACTAAGCCTTGGCTTTGGCACAACAAACTTAGTGATCCCAGTCAAGCGCGACCCATTGACCATGGAAAGCTTCGTGATCAATGTCGATGGACAAGAAGTGGTATTGACTTTGGACAACAAACCACAAGTTGGACAAGACACCGATATGGAACAAAGCCTTCCTGATTCAAACACATCTTCGACAGACAAATGCCTTGACTTTAGCCAACAAACCAATGCCGTCTCGGATCTTGAGTGAGAATCACTCAATGGAAGGAAAAACTCTTAATATTTGTGAGGGTTTTTCGCGTTCAAATTGGCAACCAATTTATTATCTTTGTTAAGGTCTCATCATCATACACCATTAAACATGCATTCTAAACACATAATAAAGCGCGTATGAAAAATAATAATGATATGCGGATGGATACTTTACATTGATCCTAGATCAAATCTC
Organism: Zanthoxylum bungeanum; assembly: GCA_019454045.1. NCBI lineage: Eukaryota > Viridiplantae > Streptophyta > Magnoliopsida > Sapindales > Rutaceae > Zanthoxylum > Zanthoxylum bungeanum. Next base: position 19,706 of record SKCR01044180.1, read on the forward strand.
TCATTTTCTCTCTCCAGCTAGAACATGTATTTACTTCTATCCGTTACACTACACTTCTAAAGAAACCTCATTTACATCGTGGGGAATAGGTGAGAAGAGAATACAAAGAGTATAGAGGTGATAAGGCTGGACACGCAGGTCCAATTAACAATCAAATTTATTACAATTTCCAAAATTGTCCCACCCTACTAATATCCATCCGATATACATTATTCATGCATCGCAACTATGTATTCATACAAGCATGTTATCAATCAATCTAATCCAATCAATTAATCTGATAATTAGTGATCATCCAATGTTCAAACAACGATTTGATTTTTGCGCGAGTCAAACTCGTTTTGCGAATAAGTACTCTAAGTAAGAATTCTTGAATTAAATTAAACTACAACATTTAATCCAATTTAATATGAATTTAATTCTAATTCATTATTCAATTCCAAATTAAATATTACACTTTCATTAACGAACTTTTACGACTTAAATTCCAAATTTAATCGCAACAGGTCTCAAAGCCCGATTAACATCTAATGTTTATTTAATTAAAGTCCAATGGGCTTTTAATTAATTTCTTTAAGGCGTGGACTTTTGGTCAACTCGGGTCAAACCGATAACCAAGGTCCAATCCGGGAGTTACCCCATAAGCCTTTAAATTAATTTTGGCCGATTAGTCCCAATTAAATAATTAAGGTCCATTAAGTCATAATTGGACTTTTTGGATGCAGTTTTGGGCCTAATTGGATCCAACCAATTTTACCTAAACCTAACTTGGTACAACCAAGTCCAAAAGCCCAACTACAACCTATAAGGCCCAGTTTCCAAAAACAAGCCCAATTAATTAACTTATAAAATTCCAAATTCCTTAATTAATTAACCTAAGTGTAATACACAATTAACCACCCAATTAATATTTCTAAAACATCAATTAGCATAATTAATCATGCACTTTAACAACAAATAGTGTGCAACACAATTCAATCAAAATCAAACCCAATTTACATGCTTAAAGTCTCGGCAATTAGGGGTGTTTTCAATCCAATTGAATCCACAATCATCATTTCCCAAATCAATTCAACTCATCCAATGAATCAAAATCAAAAAAATACAATGAATTTCAAATACATATAGTTTTCGACCAAGCCCTTTAATTTGGGGAAAATTGTTCCAAATTAAAATTCAAACCAATTGAACTTCAAATTAACATTACCCACTTGTTTTAAGTCATCCAATGATCAAAAACAAAAAAAAATCACCACGAAATTAGGGTTCTTCAATTTCGGCCATGCCTCCAATTTTAGGGAAAATTTGATCCAACCAAATTTCTTGAAATTGATCATGCACAACATCAATTCAACCTCATTCAAGAATACTTAATCAAACAATTCAACCAATTCATGCTCAAATCGAGTTTACCCAATTTTAACCCTAACTTTTTCTTGCTTGATCAAAGCTTATAGATGCCATTGTTGGTTTCTAATTAGGTCCCAAGATCCATCAAATAAGCATGAAAAATGCATGAATACACAAAGGAGTAAGGCGAAATACATACTCATATTTAACGGTTTGAGATGCGAAGAACAAAAAACTTCTTCCTCCTTGTTGAAGCTCGGCAGTGATCTCCTTGAACTGCTGGACTGCTCGGTTTTGGGCTGGTTTGCCTCCTCCATGATTGGCCATTGATGACTCCATTGAAGCTTCAAGCTTCAAGCTCCAAGAATGGATTCCAAGCTCATAAATTCGTTTCCCTATCACCTATGTATCACTAATGTGTGTGCTAGCACTTCTTCTTCTTCTTTGCTTCTCACTAATTCGGTCAAAACCAGAAAATGGAAGGAAGAAAATGGTTCCAAACCGTGAAGAAGAATGAGGGTAAAAGAGAGGGAGAGGAAAAACGTGAAAGTCAAGTGGAGAGAGAGAAGGAAAATGTTTTACTTATATATTTTTTTTATTTTCCAAAAACAAAAACAAATACAAAAAGCATTTTCCATTTACCAAAAAACAAAAAGCAAAAGTCAAAAAGCAAAAAACAATTAATGCTTTTCAACCACCACATCACTCAGTCAAATCAATCAATCAAATTGTCACATCACTCAAAGTGACATGTGATTTGACGCTTGATGTGACTAGCGATTTGACGCTGGATTTGACTTGCGTGCCTCAATCGAATTTGAAATGCGAATGCGCTCGTAAATAATCCCGGGCTCGGGTTTGCTAATTCCAAATTAACAAATTTTCCGTTTCGTCGTAATTAAATGATTACGCCTAGCAAAATCACTATTCATATCGCTAACGAATTAATTCTAAATTAATTCGTCCGCCCGAATTAAAATCTAATTTCAATTCCGCGTCGAAATCCAATTTCGTATAATATATCAAATATATTATTTTATCGATTAATTCCAAATTAATCGTTCTCTCTCTTTAATTAATATTTTATCCCCGATAAAATATCTCCGTAATTAATCCCAGATTAATTTTCTCTCTCTTCTAATTAATCCAGATTAATAAAGTGCGAGTCATACATCATCGGTGAATCTTCGGGAAGCGACCCATGAGATCCCCGTATATATTGGCAGTAAATACGGTCGTCGGACTATCCGAACACATAAGTACCTAGTACTACGTTTGTACCGATTTACAAGACAAGGTTGGCTTCTAGCAAAGCGCCATGCCTACCCAATTCTCCAGAAATATCCTTATAGGAATATTAGATCTATATCAAGCGTAGTATACCCGCAAGTAGTATTGTGTATGTCTATCCAGTATCGGATGTTCACGTGCTAGGCCTGGGGCTGGGGAATTGGTGTGTCCCCGTACGAAGCACATATCGGATGTCTGGCAACTAGTCTCTATAATCGGATATACATGACCTTGTCATAATATCCCGATATCTCGAGCATTTAAGAGAACAAGTTCCGTATCCTATGTGACCATCATCTCCATATGACTGGAGTGATACTTCCGTCTTTACATCACACCCAACACACTACGATTCTCAATATACCCAGCATTGGCGTACACAGAACATGTTAAAGCCCTGGACGACCTCAACCAAAGTATATTGATTGTCGTAAGTATTAGCGGTGCAAGTCTCAGGTTAAGACCAAATATACCTACCCTGATTACGGACTCCCATAGACACATAGTTATACTACCAATGGGATTCCGCAGGGGTCTATCCAGAGCGAAGCTGTTTCCCGTACCATCGGTAAAACACAACCTCCTATTACACTTGCATGAGTATCCTAGACCAAAATATATGAGAACTATGCTATTGTGCCCTCACAACGTGCACAAGTGTAATACTAGTCTTTTACGTATTTATCGATGTCCAATCTCGATAATACTCTGACTAGGGATATTTACTGATTTATCCTACGTGGACTGATATTGTCTCATATCATTCTCTGTCCAGGAACAAATCATAGGGACCTCTCATCATTTATACATCTAGGTGATCTAATCACAAATGATAAGAGTGCAATCTCCTTTGTCACATTGTTAGTTTGTACAACAATACCGTGATCTATTGGAAAGTTATGACCTATAGCATCACTATTTGTACAGGTCATGGTGTTGTTGTACAAATTAACTATGTGACAAATGAAAGATGTGTCAACTCTCGCGGTATATCGGATGGAAACCCGGACATAAATTTCATAGCCGATTCCGAATGGACGGTAGTATGATCTGTACTCGGGATACAAATCCACGTACCGCTTGAGTAAACGACACTTCTTTCTATATTGCTTTGATTTATTTATTTTTCGTCATTTGAATTCCGCATGTTAATTGTATGCATGATGCGATCGAGCGCATGGGCCTTAGTAGTCGGATTAAAGGTCCCCTATTTGGAGGGGTTAAAATCATTTACCACGATGCTTGCCGCGCCGGTTGATGTGTGTTCGGTTGGATGTAAGATATGTTCACTTCGACATACTAAGTTTGATATGATTGTCTTTATTTTTGTATGCATGATGCAATCGAGCGCATGGGCTTAGTAAGTCGGATTAAAGGTCCCTTATTTGGAGGGGTTAAAATCCTTTACCATGATACTTTGCCGCGCCGGTTGATGTGTGTTCGGTTGGATGAAAGATATGTTCAATCGGACATACTAAGTTTGATATGATTGTCTTTATTTTTGTATGCATGATGCGATCGAGCGCATGGGCTTATTAAGTCGGATTAAAGGTCTCATATTTGGAGGGGTTAAAATCCTTTACCATGATACTTTGCCGCGCCGGTTGATATATGCTCGGTTGAATGTAAGATGTGTTCAATCGGGTATACAAAATTTCATATAGTTATCTTTATCTTTGTATGCATTGTAACGAAAGACGCATGTGCTTATTGTGTTGGATTAAAAGGTTCTCCATTTGAGAAGAAAAGCCTAAAAGGCTACCTTTACCACGATATTTGCCGTGTCTTTCATCTATTGATTGCATCATTTACATTAGTCCTGGCTTAACGTAGTATAATTCATATATATCTATGTTATTATAGCATTTGAGTATTATTTCTTGTAGTATATCGGATGGAAGCCCATACATAAATTCCGTAGCCGATTCCGAATGGACGGTAATGCGGTCTGTATTGGGATACAATTCCACGTACCACATGGAAAAGTGCTCACATGTGTGTTTGTGTCCATATTAGTTATCTTCTTTTGCACCACGTCATAGCATGCTTACTTTAATGCCTAATTGCATCCTTAAGTGTCTTTTTGCATTGTACTTAGTTCACTTTTATTTGTGCATGGACAATGTAATGGCTATTTGTTTATGATATGTCTATGAAATCACATGTTCGCCATTATTTGATTCGCCTTTATGTGTGCTTGTGTGGTTAGTGTGTGCTTGTTTCCATGAATACAATATGCCAATGAAGTTGTATGTTCGTTGCTACTTTGATGTACTTTCAAGCATGCAATCTTAGATGTGAAATATATGCAAATTTAGGTGTAAATTGTATTTTGTGTGCATATGGATTTAGAAGCATGATACTCTTGGAAATAAGTGTTACTTAAGCTTGATTAAATTATTACACAAATCCTTTTATTAAAAGTGACATAAGTAAGGGACCATTCCGAACCCAACGGTTTGAGGTATTCCCTTGCGAAGGGTGAGTGCGGCCTTAAATCTCATTTTCCCGGTTCACACCGGGTGGCGACTCCATTATTCTCCGGTTTAGTCCCCCGTGGGTACTCCGTACTCCCGACCGGGCCGCGAGCCTGGGACAACACGCGTCACCCAGTTTCTGTGTCCCACAGCGGTTCTTGTGTATTTGAAGATTATTGGTAATAATTTCATCATTGATGAACTATTTGTGTTCCATTAAGATTCGGTGACTTGAACAGTATTACTCCGATTTTCATCGAGTTTTATTATCCTCCCACTTACCACTGCATATCGGTATTCCTCTTAGGGAAAACCGCATGGTGAGCAACAAACTAATTGTTCTCTCGTGAGTTATATAAGTACAATACTTATGGTATCCCTAGGATAACCTACAATTGGCACTTATACAATTTGGGTTTTAGTTTGGTATCATCCAAACATATGCCTAGCATACCCAAATCTAACAGGAATGCGAAACCCGATTTCTTTCCCGTTCATATCTAATATGTTATTTGTCAAATAGATTTTTATGGAACCTTATTCTAAATAAGTTCTGTAGTGTTTAGCGTATCCGTTGACGGAAATGGTAGCTCGGAGCGACTCGTGATTAACCTTATCATGTCTAACAAAATTTGGTTAATCCTGTTCGGACACACCGTCAAACTGACTTGTTCCGGGAGGAGTCCTCATTGAAAGAATACTATACTCTTTCAAGTATACGAGAAACTTATTGCTTAAGTATTTTCATCATGGTCAAACCGTGATGGTTCAATACTTTAGTCGATCTATTTGTCTATTTCGTGTCGAAACTCTAAAAGTTTCCGATTTGTGTTCTTCAAAAGAAACACATAACCATACGCGATGCCACATTCGTAAAGGTCACGAAATATTCATTTCCACATCTAGCCTAGCTAGTCATGGGCCCACTTGCTTCACTATGAACTAGGGCAAACAGATTGGTGGCACTTGCTCTTTTACCAAGTAAATAGTGTTTTAGGCACTTTGCCCAATAAACTAGATTCGTAGACTTTATTTGATTGGAATCAAATCAATCCTAATAGTGTCCCTGACAACTATGCCACAATTAGTTTCTTAACTGATCAAATCAGTTTGAGCTATTTATTTGTCATGTTATATATTTGAGATATTATTTATATTCAAAATATAAATGCTGTTATTCACATCTAATGTGTTTATCTCAATATCATCTTTATATAATAAAACACTTTAGTGTTCTAGAATATAAAGGTTCACCCGCAGTGGGTCAAACACTGATATAGAGATAATGTGTCTAGTCAAACTAGTTACATTATAACAGTTTCCTAATTTAGGTACATACCCGAAGGTAGTTCCTAAATTCAGGTATCTACGGTTAAAGCAGCGACTTTCGTCCCGTTTTCAATTCGCAGATAAATCTTAATTGAAGTCAGTATCCTGTTCAAAACAGATTCTGAACATCAATACATATATTTTATGTACCACACTAAGTATTTAAAATCTAATTTTAATAGTAGCTGTGAACATAATTATGACAATCATTTTTGAAGTCAGAGCTTTGCTCGTCTTCAATTCCTTCTTAGGATATGTCCTTTTATCTTCCTAGAAGATTATAATGATTTTGCCTTTGCCATTTTCAACATTCCAGTAGCCTTCGGCCAAGCCTCGGGTTTCTAGAATATCGAAGTAAGGTGCGCCTTGCGCTATTTGCCTAATTGCAAACTTTGACTTTGTCTCCTTGAGAATAGTCATTAATTCTCCAAGAATTATTTATTGCAATTTAGTATTTCAAAGATATAAAATAGATCCATGAAAATCCTTCAATTTCATTTATCATACTTTAAGGATCTAATCCTTAGTTCTGATTCAGAAATTAAGGAGTCTACTTGACAAATATAATGGATTAAACACTAAAGTTATCATTACATGAAGATTCCAAATATCATGTTCCACTTATTTGCTTAACTCCTGGCTTAGGCTTAATATATTATTTTATCAAATAAAATAACTTATTATTTTTCCAGGACCATCCTGAAATTATTCCAAATTTGAAAATTAAACTATTTAAACACATTTTCCCCAGGATTATGTTTTAAATGCCAATCTTTCAATATTATCTTGATTCTAATAGTCCAACTATTTAATCAACGATTTGTGGTACTTTGTATTATATTGATTATTATAGTCCAACTATACAATCAAATATAATTTAAATCAATTAACCTCAATTACATTGATTACTATAATCCAATTATAAAATCAACTGTAAATTGAAATTAATTAATTCAAATATATTGATTACTATAATCTAATTATATAATCAACTATAATACAGTCCAACTGTTTATTAAAACAACAATTTAAATATTAGTCCAACTAACATATAATTTAACGACGAAATAATTTGTGATTGAGCGTGTATGGCGAGTAATTGAACGAATATTGCAAATTCAATTCTTCCCTCCCACTATTTTTCAGCGAGCCTCTAACCCTCTGTCGAGTACTCGGGAAACTGTGTTCCCTAGTGGGTTAGGATCCCGTAAAATATCACAAAATCTTGACTTTGGCCAACAAATTGTATGATAATTAACTACGTAGATCTCTAAGATCAATTGGATCAAATCCAATTCTTAGATATGGTAGGGTGACGTCCAAGTCCGAAACATATATCTTATATATGCCAATACATCCAATGTATTACCTAACCTTTTTCCTCTGAATCAACTAAGCCTTGGCTTTGGCACAACAAACTTAGTGATCCCAGTCAAGCGCGACCCATTGACCATGGAAAGCTTAGTGATCAATGTCGATGGACAAGAAGTGGTCTTGACTTTGTCCAACAAACCACAACTTGGACAAGAAACCGATATGGAACAAAGCCTTCGTGATTCAAACACATCTTCGACAGACAAAGGCCTTGACTTTGGCCAAGAAACCAATGCCGTCTCGGATCTTGAGTGAGAATCACTCAATGGAAGGAAAAACGCTTAATATTTGTGAGGGTTTTTCACGTGCAAATTGGCAACCAATTTATTATCTTTGTTAAGGTCTCATCATCATACACCATTAAACATGCATTCTAAACACATAATAAAGCGCGTATGAAAAATAATAATGATATGCGGATGGATACTTTACATTGATCCTAGATCAAATCTCTCACTTTCTCTCTCCAGCTAGCACATGTATTTACTTCTATCCGTTACACTACACTTCTAAAGAAACCTCATTTACATTGAGGGGAATATGTGAGAAGATAATACAAAGAGTATAGAGGTGATAAGGCTGGACACGCAGGTCCAATTAACAAATCAAATTTATTACAATTTCCAAAATTGTCCTACCCTACTAATATATATCCGATATACATTATTCATGCATCAAAACCATGTATTCATACAAGCATGTTATCAATCAATCTAATCCAATTAATTAATCTGATAATTAGTGATCATCCGATGTTCAAACAACGATTTGATTTTTGCGCGAGTCAAACTCGTTTTGCGAATAAGTACTCAAAGTACGAATTCTTGAATTAAATTAAACTACAACATTAAATCCAATTTAATATGAATTTAATTCTAATTCACTATTTAATTCCAAATTAAATACTACACTTTTATTAACGAACCTTTACGACTTAAATTCCAAATTTAATCGCAACGGGTCTCAAAGCCCGATTAACATCTAATGTTTATTTAATTAAAGTCCAATGGGCTTTTAATTAATTTCTTTAAGGCGTGGACTTTTGGTCAACTCGGGTCAAACCGATAACCAAGGTCCAATCCGGGAGTTACCCCATAAGCCTTTAAATTAATTTTGGCCGATTAGTCCCAATTAAATAATTAAGGTCCCTTAAGTCATAATTGGACTTTTTGGATGCAGTTTTGGGCCTAATTGGATCCAACCAATTTTACCTAAACCTAACTTGGTACAACCAAGTCCAAAAGCCCAACTACAACCTATAAGGCCCAGTTTCCAAAGACAAGCCCAATTAATTAACTTATAAAATTCCAAATTCCATAATTAATTAACCTAAGTGTAATACACAATTAACCACCCAATTAAAATTTCTAAAACATCAATTAGCATAATTAATCATACACTTTAACAACAAATAGTGTCCAACACAATTCAATCAAAATCAAACCCAATTTACATGTTTAAAGTCTCAGCAATTAGGGGTGTTTTCAATCCAATTGAATCCACAATCATCATTTCCCAAATCAATTCAACTCATCCAATGAATCAAAATCAAAAAAATACAATGAATTTCAAATACATATAGTTTTCGACCAAGCCCTTTAATTTGGGGAAAATTGTTCCAAATTAAAATTCAAACCAATTGAACTTCAAATTAACATTACCCACTTGTTTTAAGTCATCCAATGATCAAAAACAAAAAAAAATCACCACGAAATTAGGGTTCTTCAATTTCGGCCATGCCTCCAATTTTAGGGAAAATTTGATCCAACCAAATTTCTTGAAATTGATCATGCACAACATCAATTCAACCTCATTCAAGAATACTTAATCAAACAATTCAACCAATTCATGCTCAAATCGAGTTTACCCAATTTTAACCCTAACTTTTTCTTGATTGATCAAAGCTCATAGATGTCATTGTTGGTTTCTAATTAGGTCCCAAGATCCATCAAATAAGCATGAAAATGCATGAATACACAAAGGAGTAAGGCGGAATACACACTCATATTGAACGGTTTGAGATGCGAAGAACAAAAAAACTTATTCCTCCTCGTTGAAGCTCGGCAGTGAGCTCCTTGAACTGTTGGACTGCTCGGTTTTGGCTGGTTTGCCTCCTCCATGATTGGCCATTGATGACTCCATTGAAGCTCCAAGCTTCAAGCTCCAAGAATGGATTCCAAGCTCATAAATTTGTTTCCCTATCACCTATGTATCACTCATGTGTGTGCTAGCACTTCTTCTTCTTCTTTGCTTCTCACTAATTCGGTCAAAACCAGAAAATGGAAGGAAGAAAATGGTTCCAAACCGTGAAGAAGAATGAGGGTAAAAGAGAGGGAGAGGAAAAACGTGAAAGTCAAGTGGAGAGAGAAGGAAAATGTTTTACTTATATATTTATTTTTATTTTCCAAAAACAAAAACAAATACAAAAAGCATTTTCCATTTACCAAAAAATAAAAAGCAAAAGTCAAAAAGCAAAAACCAATTAATGCTTTTCAACCACCACATCAATCACTCAAATCAATCAATCAAATTGTCACATCACTCAAAGTGACATGTGATTTGACACTTGATGTGACTAGCGATTTGACGCTGGATTTGACTTGCATGCCGCAATCGAATTCAAAATGCGAATGCGCTCGTAAATAATCCCGGGCTCGGGTTTGCTAATTCCAAATTAACAAATTTTCCGTTGCGTCGTAATTAAATGATTACGCCTAGTGAAATCACTATTCACGTCGCTAACGAATTAATTCTAAATTAATTCGTCCGCCCGAATTAAAATCTAATTTCAATTCCGCGTCGAAATCCAATTTCGTATAATATATCAAATATATTATTTTATCGATTTATTCCAAATTAATCGTTCTCTCTCTTTAATTAATATTTTATCCCAAATAAAATATCTCCGTAATTAATCCCAGATTAATAAAGTGCGAGTCATACATCATCGGTGAATCTTCAGGAAGCAACCCATGAGATCCCCTGATATGTTGGCAGTAAATACGGTCGTCGGACTATCCCAACACGTAAGTACCTAGTACTACGTTTGTGCCGATTTACAAGACAAGGTTGGCTTCTAGCAAAGCGCCATGCCTACCCAATTCTCCAGAAATATCCTTATAGGAATATTAGATCTATATCAAGCGTAGTATACGGTAGTATTTTGTATTTCTATCCAGTATCGGATGTTCACTTGCTAGGCCTGGGGCTGGAATTGTGTCTGCCCCGTACGAAGCACATATCAGATGTCTGGCAACTAGTCTCTATAATCGGATATACATGACCTTGTCATAATATCCCGATAGCTCGAGCATTTAAGAGAACAAGTTCCGTATCCTATGTGACCATCATCTCCATATGACTGGAGTGATACTTCCGTCTTAGCATCACACCCAACACACTACGATTCTCAATATACCCAGCATTGGCATACATAGAACCTGTTAAAGCCCTGGACGACCTTAACCAAAGTATATTGATTGTCGCAAGTATTAGCGGTGCAAGTCTCAAGTTAAGACCAAATATACCTACCCTGATTGCGGACTCCCATAGACACATAATCATACTACAAATGGGATTCCGCAGGGGTCTATCCAGAGTGAAGCTGTTTCCCATACCATCGGTAAAACACAACCTCCTATTACACTTGCATGAGTATCCTATACCCAAATATATGAGAACTATGTTGTTGTGCCCTCACAACGTGCACAAGTGTAATACTAGTCTTTTACGTATTTATCGATGTCCAATCTCGATAATACTCTGACTATGGATATTTAATGATTTATCCTACGTGGACTGATATTGTCTCATATCATTCTCTGTCCAGGAACAAATCATAGGGACCTCTCAACATTTATACATTTAGGTGATCTAATCACAAATGATAAAAGTGCAATCTCCTTTGTCACATAGTTAGTTTGTACAAAAACACCGTGATCTGTACAAATAGTGACGCTATGGGTCATAACTGTCCAACATGATCCATAGCATCACTATTTGTACAGATCACGGTGTTGTTGTACAAACTAACTATGTGACAAAGGAGATTGCACTTTTATCATTTGTGATTAGATCACCTAGATGTATAAATGATGAGAGGTCCCTATGATTTGTTCCTGGACAGAGAATGATATGAGACAGTATCAATCCCTGAAGGATTAATCATTAAATATCCCTAGTCGTAGTATTATCGAGACTTGACATCGATAATGCGGAATAAAATAGTATTGCTCTTGTGCGTGTTGTGGGAGCATAAGGACATAGTTCTCATATATTTGGGTATATGATACTCATGCAAGTGTAATATAAGGTTGTTTTTACCGATGGTATAGAAACAGCTTCGCTCTGGATAGACCCCTCAGAATTCCATTGGTAGTATGACTATGTGTCTTTGGAAGTCCGAATCAGGGTATGTGTATTTGGGTTTAACCTGAGACTTGCACCGCTAATACTTGTGACAATCAATATACTTTGGTTTTGGTCGTCCAGGGCTTTAACATGTTCTGTGTACGCCTCTTCAGGGTATATTGAGAATCGTAGTATATTGGGTGTGATGTCGAGATGGAAGTATCACTCCAGTCATAGTGGAGATGATGATCACGTAGGATACAGAACTGGTGCTGTTATGTACTGCAGTCATCGGGATAATATGACTAGGTCATGATTATCCGATAATAGAGACTAGTTACCAGAGATCCGATATGTGCTTCGTACGGGGCAGACACAATTTCAGCCCCAGGCCTTCCACGTGACATCCGATACTGGATCGTATACGCAATACTACGTATACTACGCCTGATATAGATCACATATTCCGGTAAGAATATTTCTAGAGAATTGGGTAGGCACGGTGCTTTGCTAGAAGCCAACAATGTCTTGTAAATCGGTAAAAATGTAGTACTAGGTACATATGTTGGACAAAATGACCCATAACGTCACTATTTGCACAGATCATTGTGTTGTTGTAGCAAATTAACTATGTGACAAGAAAATTGCACTCTAATCATTTTTGATTAGATCACCATAGATATATATATAAATGAAGAGAGGTCCATATGATTAGTTCCTGGATTGAGAATGATATGAGACAGTATCAATCCCTGAAGGATTAATCATTAAATATCCCTAGCCGGAGTATTATCGAGACTGGACATCGATAATGCGGAATAGGCTAGTATTGCACTTGTGTGCGTTGTGAGGGCACAACGGCATAGTTCTCATATATATAAGTATTGGATACTTATGCAAGTGCGATAGGAGTTGTGTTTCACCGATGGTACGGGAAACAGCTTCGCTCTGGATAGACCTTTCGGAATCCCATTGGTATTATGACTATGTGTCTATGGGAGGCCGAAATCATGGTAGGTGTGTATAGTCTTAACCTGAGACTTACATCGCTAATACTTACGATAATCGATAGACTTTGGTCTTGGTGGTATAGGGCTTTACCCGGTTCTGCGTACACCACTTCTGGGTTTATCAGAGAGTCGTAGCGTATTGGGTGTGATGTCAAGACGGAAGTATCACTTCAGTCATAGTGGAGATGATGTCACGCTGGATACGGTATTAGTGCTCTTAAGTGTTGCGCAACCATCGGGATGTTATGACTAGGTCATGCATATCCGATTATAGAGACTAGTTACCAGACATCCGACATGTGCTTCGGACGGGGCAGACACTTATCCAGCCCCAGCCCTAGCACGTGACAATCTGATACTGGGCCGATATACACAATACAACGGTATACTACGCTTGATACAGATCTATATATTCCTGTAAGAATATTTCTGGAGAATTGGGTAGGCATGGCGCTTTGCTAGAAGCCAACCTTGTCTTGTAAATCGGTATAAACGTAGTACGAGGTACTTACGTGTTCGGATAATCCGACGACCGTATTTACTGCCAACATATCCGGAGATCTCATGGGTCGCTTCCTGAAGATTCACCGATGATGTATGACTCGCACTTAATTAATCTAGGATTAATTAGAAGAGAGAGAAAATTAATATGGGATTAACTGCGGAGATATTTTATCTGGGATAAAATATTAATTAAAGAGAGAGAACGATTAATTTGGAATTAATCGATAAAATAATATATTTGATATATTATTAGAAATTGGATTTCGACGCGGAATTAAAATTAGATTTTAATTCGGGCGAACGAATTAATTTAGAATTAATTCGTTAGCGACGTGAATAGTGATTTCACTAGGCGTAATCATTTAATTACGACGTGACGGAAAATTCGTTAATTTGGAATTAGCAAACCCGAGCCCGGGATTATTTGCGAGCGCATTCGCATTTCGAATTCGAGTGCGGCACGCAAGTCAAATCGTGCGTCAAATCGCTAGTCACATCAAGCGTCAAATCAAATGTCACTTTGAGTGATATGACATGTTGTCACTTGATTTGAGTGATTGATGTAGAAGTTGAAAAAGCAACATTTGCTTTTTACTTTTTGACTTTTGAATTAAAGTAATATATATGTTTTATTTAATTTACTTGGTAAATATAATAAACATATATATTAAAGCTTTATCTTCTCTCTCTCACATGCAAGACATACGGTCTTCTTCTTTTCCCTCTCTTTTCTTCTCCCTCTCATTCACGGCTTCACTGCCGATTTCTTCTCCAAAATTTCTGGTTTGACAGAAATTTTGAGAAGCAAATGAAGAAGAGTAGTGCTAGCACACACATGGGTTATATTATGGTGATAGGGAAACGAATTTGTGAGCTTGGAAAGCTTGAAGCTTTGAGCTTCCATGGAGTCTTTCATGGCCGATTATTGGAGCCTCAAAACAGCCCCCAACCGAGCAGTCCACTACATGAGGAAGCTATTGCCGAGCTTGGAGGGAGGCAAAAACGCAACTTGTTCTTCATTTCATCAAAACCCGTTCAATGTGAGTTTATTCCGCACCTCATTTGATGTGTATTCACTCGTTTTTATGCATGATTTATGATCTTGGGACTTGATTGAAACTCAACAATGGTATCAGAGCTATTGGTTGCATAAAACGTATTAGGGTTCTTGAGCAAAATTTGGGGCTTTTTGATTTAAGCATGATTTTAACAAATTGTTTGTTTAAGAATGCTTGTATATGAATAAATTAGAGTTATATGTAATCAATTTGATGAAAAATTAATTGGATTGATTTTCCCCAATTTGCTTAATGTTGGCCAAAACTTTAATTTGGGTAAACTCAATTTGAGCATGAAATGATTAAATTGTTTAGTATAGTATGCTTAATGAGGTTGAATTGATGTTGTGCATAATCAATTTCATGAAATTTGGTTGGATCCATTTTCCCTAAATTTTGGGCATGACAAATTTGGGTAAACTTGATTTTGAGCATGTTTAATGAAATTGGATGATTTAGAATGCTTGAATGTTGTTTAATTGATGATTGATTAGATCAATTGATGAAAAGTGTTTGGAACAATTTTCCCCAATTTGCTTGTGATGGCCGAAAATATGATCCCTAAAATTGTCTTGGTTTTTTGATTTTTTGTTCATTGGATGACTTACAAATCATTTGGGGATGTTGAATTTATGTTCTATTTGGTTCAATTGGATTGAATTTGATTTTGGCATAATTTCCCTCTTTGGCCGGCCGAGACACTTGAAGCATGAAATTGGGTTTGATTTTGATTTAATTATGTTGGACATGATTAATTGATGTTAAGCATGATTAATTGGACAAATTTGATGTTTTGGAAACTTTGATTTGGGCAATTAATAATGCTATACACTTTAGGTAATTTAATTGAAAATTTGGAATTTTTGGAATTAAATTATTGGGCTTAAAATTGGATTTGGGCTTTCAAAGTTGTTATTGGGTTTATTGGACTTGTTGTACAAAGTTGGTTTGGGCCAAAATGGTTGGATCCAATTAGGCCCAAAACCGCTTCCAAAAGGCACAAATGCGACTAATGAACCTTTAACGTTTAATTGGGCTAATGGGCCTAAATTAATTTATGGGCTTATGGGGTAACTCCCGGATTGGATTTTGGTTATTCGATTTGACCCGAGTTGACCAAAAGTCCACGCCTCAAGAAATTAATTAAAAGCCCATTGGACTTTAATAAATTAATATTGGATATTAATCGGCTTTGAGACCCGTAACGATTAAATTTGGAATTTAAGTCGTAAAGGTTTATTTTATAAAGTGTAATATTTAATTTGGAATTAAATAGTGAATTAGAATTAAAAGCGTATTAAATTGGATTTAATTATGTAGTTTAATTTAATTCAAGAATTCGTACTTTGAGTACTATTCTCAAAACGAGTTTGACTCGAGCAAAAATCAAATCGTTGTTTGAACATTGGATGACTAATTATCAGATTAATTAATTAGATTGATTGATTGATAACATGCTTGTATGAATACATGGTTGTGATGCATGAATAATGTATATCGGATGGATATTAGTCGGGTGGGGCGATTTTGGAAATTGTAATAAATTTGATTTATTAATTGGACCTGCGAGTCCAGCCTTATCTCTTATTTCTTTGTATTCTCTTCTCACCTATTCCCCTCAATGTAAATGAGGTTTCTTTAGAAGTGTAGTGTAACGGGTAGAAGTAATACATGTGCTAGCTTGGAGAGAGAAAATGAGAGATTTGATCTAGGATCAATGTAAAGTATCCATCCGCATATCATTATTATTTTATTTCATATGTGCTTTATTATGTGTTTAGAATACATGTTTAAGGGTGTATGATGATGAGACCTTAACAAAGATAATAAATTGGTAGCCAATTTGCACGCGAAAAACCTCGTAAATATCAAGCGTTTATTTTCCTTCCATTGAGTGATTCTTACTCATGATCCGAGATTGGCAGGGGTTGTTGGCCAAAGTCAAGCCCTTGTCCGTCAAGATGTGTTTGAATCACGAGAGTTTTGTTCCATATCCGTGTCTTGTCCAAGTTGTGGTTTGTTGGCCAAAGTCAAGACCACTTCTTGTCCATTGACATTGATTACGAAACTTCCATTGTCAATGGGTCGCGCTTGACTGGGATCACTAGGTTTGTTGTGCCAAAGCCAAGGCCTAGTTGATTCAGAGGAAAAAGGTTAGGTAATACATTGGATGTATTGGCATATATAAGATATATGTTTAGGATTTGGATGTCCGCCTACTGGATCTAGGAATTGGATGAGATCCAATTGATCTTCGAGATCTATCTAGTTTAATATCATACAATTGTTGGCCAAAGTCAAGATTGTGTGATATTTAACGGGATCCTAGCCCACTAGGAAACACGGTTTCCCGAGTACTTGACAGAGGGTTAGAGGCTCGACGAAAAATAGGGGGAGGTAAGAATTGAATTTGCAATACTCGTTCAATTACTCGCCATACGCGCTTATTTAAATTATTTCGTCATTAGATTAAATGTTAGTTGGACTAATATTTAAATTGTTGTTTTAATAAACAGTTGGACTGTATTATACTTGATTATATATAATTGGATTATATTAATCAATATATTTGAATTAATTAATTTCAATTTACAGTTGATTTTATAATTGGATTATAGTAATCAATGTAATTGAGGTTAATTAATTTGGATTATATTTGATTATATAGTTGGACTATTATAATCATTACAATATGTATAGTACCACTAATCGTTGATTAAATAGTTGGACTATTGTAATCAAGATAAAATTGAAAAGTTGGATATTTAAAATATAATCTGGGATTGAAATATTTTAAATGATTTAATTTTCAAATTGGGAATAAATAATAGGTTACTTTATTTGATAAAATAACTTATTATACCTTAAGCCCAAAATTAAGCAAAATAAGTAGAGCGTAAAATCTTTGGAAGATTTATGTGATGATGACTTTAATGCTTAATTTAATATACTTGTCATAAATCTAATTTTAGATTTAAGAAGTATTAAAATTGAAATTTATAATTCTTGGAAAATTAATTGACTATTCTAGAGGAGATAAAGTCAAAGTTTGCAATTGGGCATGTAGCACGAGGTGCACATCGTTTCGATATTCTAAGAACCCAAGGCTTGGCCTAAGGTTTCTGAAATATTGAAAGGATAATTGACATATCCCAAAGTGACTACCATTTGGATATGGCAGACACGAAGGAATTAAAGAAAGGGCGAGGCTCTAACTTTAAAAATATTTGTCTTAGTTATGTTCACAGCTAGTATTGAAATTAGATTTTAAATACTTAGTGTGGTACATAAAATATATGTATTGATGTTCAGAATCTGCTTTGAGCAGGATACTGACTTCAAGCTGAGATTGCTATGCGAATCGGAAACGGGACGAAAGTCGCTGTTTCGACCGTAGATACCTAAGTTTAGGAACTACCCTTTGGGTATATACTTAAATTAGGAACTGTTATAATGTAACTAGTTTGACTAGAGACATTATCTCTATATCAGTGTTTAATCCGTTGCGGATAAAACCTTTATATTATAGAAAACACTAAGTGTTTTATTATATAAAGATGATACTGAGATAAATACATTAGATGTAAATAACAGAATTTATATTTTGAATATAAATAAAATCTCAAACATATAAAATGACAAATAAATAGCTCAAATTGATTTGATCAATAGAGACTTATTTGTGGCATTGTTGTCTAGGACACAATTTAACGAGACTCGTATATCCACACTTTTGAAGAGTGGGTACTAGGACTGATTTGACTATTCAAATAAGGTCTGCGAATCTAGTTTATTAGGTAAAGTACCTAAAATACTATTTGCTTGGTAATAGTAAAGGGTCCACCGATCTGTTAGCCCTATTCATGGTGAAGTAAGTGGGCCCATATCTAGCTAGGCTAGATGTGAACATGAATATTTCGTGACCCTAAACGGATGTGGCATCACGTTATGGTTATGTGTTTCTTTTGAAGAACACAAATCGGAAACTTTTAGAGTTTCGACACGAAATAGACAAACAGATCGGCTATAGTATTATGCCGCCACGGTAAGACCGTATTGGAAAATATTTAAGCAATAAGTTTCATATGTACTTGAAAGAGTATAATATTCTTTCAAATGAGGACTCCTCCCGGAACACGTCAAAGTGACGGTGTGTCCGAACGGATTAACCGAATCATGTTATACATGATAAGATTAATCAAGAGTCGCTCTGAGCTACCATTTCCTTCAACGGATAAGTTTTAACAGTGCAATAACTTATTTAGAATAAGGTTCCATATAAATCTGTTTGACAGATGTCATATAGGATATGAACAGGAAGAAAACAAGGTTTCTCATTCCTGATAATTTGGGTATGCCAGGCATAACGTTTGGATGATACCAAACTAAGGACCCAAATTGGATAAGTGCCAATATAGTTATCCTAAGGGAAACCATAAGTATAGTACTTATAAATCTCACATGAGAACAATGTGATTGTTGCTCACCATGCGGTTTTTCCTGAGAGGAATACCGATATGCAGTGGTCAGTGGGAGGATAGTGATACTCGATGAAAATCGGAGTAATACTGTTCAAGGCACAAGGTCCGTAATGGAACACAAATAGTTAATCAATGATGAATCTGTATATTAATCTTCGAATACACAAGAACTGAGTAGATCGGATAGAGTCAGAAAACAACCTAGGTTATGGGTTTCTGATCTAACCTCATAAAGATGTCAATCTTATGAAGGTATATCCACCGACTACGTTTTGAGGAAGTGATACGAGGTATCGACTCCCTATTATGGCAAAGTGCCATGAGTCCGAAATGGATTCCATGTATAACAACTATTTTGGATACTAGTTGTTGTACCACAAGGCATTGTGCCTATTGGTACATTAACGTCTTCAAGGAAGACATACATGGAAGGCAACATACCAACGTACAAAGCTGGGCTTTTGACGGAAAGGTATCGTTATCAACATTGTGTTAATAACGATTCAACCTTTTACCTGTTGCCATGGTAAATCCATTTTGAAGATGCTTGTTGATAACTGCATATTTCATTTATGAAATGTGTCAGTTGAAGATCAAAATCGCTTTCCTGAAAAGGAAACCTTTTGGAGGATGCTTACAACATCCTGACGATTTTGTATACCGACAAACAAGGTTTGCAGGTTATTCGATCCATATTTGGATTGAAGCAAGCATAGGTTCTAGGATTATCGTTTTGATGTAATCATAATGGAGTATGATTTAATTCAAAACGAAATGATTCTTGTGTATATAAGGAGGTTAGTGGGAGAGCATTGATAATTAAATTCCCATAAAATAATCTGTGAAAGCTTGGCTTTCATAGAAATTCTCCGTAGAATTCTGGGGAGTAACAACCTTTATTCAAGGAATAAAGATCTACCGGGATAGATTTGGAGTTGTTAACAATCTGGAAATTGTACATTTAAAATGTACTTGTATTGGTGTCTCATACGCTTCGAGCATATGGAGTCACAATCGGGTCAATCCAAGTGATAGTCACTGGATTGAAGATTAAGAACATCTGTTAGTATCTGAGAGAACTAAAGATGTTGTCTTAAACTATGGAGATGGAGAACTTGAAGTGACTAGGATCACTGCTGCAAGTTTCCAAACCGGTAAATACTACTGCGGTACTATAAAAGTTTGAACACTGGGACAGTGAGCTGGAAATATTCCGAGCAAGATAACTGTTGCCGAATTAACAACAAATGCGGATTATTGCTGCAGCTGAGGCAGCAATAGAAGCCATTTGGATCGATAATAAATCTAATTAGATTAGATATAGTTCTTTTAGCAGCTGAGCTAGGCGTCAGCACAGGCTAAGGAATTAAAGGTCTCATCGACGATCCAGATATATACTTCTATATCATCTGATTCGTTCGAATCATACATCGTGGCGATGTGATGATCGTGTAAATCGCGTCAGACGATAATTAAACAAATCCGCTGACGAAAACCTTTCCTCAGCAATTTGAGCGAACCGTACATAGTTCGGGTGTGGGACACTTGAGTGACTGGCTATGTGCCAAGTGGGAGATTGTTGGACAAAATGACCCATAGCGTCACTATTTGCACAGATCATTGTGTTGTTGTAGCAAATTAACTATGTGACAAGGAAATTGCACTCTCATCATTTGTGATTAGATCACCATAGATATATATATATAAATAAAGAGAGGTCCATATGATTAGTTCCTGGATTGAGAATGATATGAGACAGTATCAATCCCCGAAGGATTAATCATTAAATATCCCTAGCCGGAGTATTATTGAGACTGGACATCGATAATGCGGAATAGGCTAGTATTGCACTTGTGGTGCGTTGTGAGGGCACAACGGCATAGTTCTCATATATATAAGTATTGGATACTTATGCAAGTGCGATAGGAGGTTGTGTTTCACCGATGGTACGGGAAACAGCTTCGCTCTGGATAGACCTTTCGGAATCCCATTAGTATTATGACTATGTGTCTATGGGAGGCCGAAATCAAGGTAGGTGTGTATAGTCTTAACCTGAGACTTACATCGCTAATACTTACGATAATCGATAGACTTTGGTCTTGGTGGTACAAGGGCTTTAACCGGTTCTGCGTACACCACTTTGGGTTTATCAGAGAGTCGTAGTGTATTGGGTATGGTATGTGATATGCAAGGAAGTATCACTTCAGTCATAGTGGAGATGATGTCACGCAGGATACGGTATTAGTGCTCTTAAGTGTTGCGCAACCATCGGGATGTTATGACTAGGTCATGCATATCCGATTATAGAGACTAGTTACCAGACATCCGACATGTGCTTCGTCGGACGGGGCAGACACTTATCCAGCCCCAGCCCTAGCACGTGACTATCCGATACTGGGCCGATATACACAATACTACGGTATACTACGACTTGATACAGATCTATATATTCCTGTAAGAATATTTCTGGAGAATTGGGTAGGCATGGCGCTTTGCTAGAAGCCAACCTTGTCTTGTAAATCGGTATAAATGTAGTACGAGATACTTACGTGTTCGGATAATCCGACGACCGTATTTACTGCCAACATATCCGGAGATCTCATGGGTCGCTTCCTGAAGATTCACCGATGATGTATGACTCGCACTTAATTAATCTTGGATTAATTAGAAGAGAGAGAAAATTAATCTGGGATTAACTGCGGAGATATTTTATCTGGGATAAAATATTAATCAAAGAGAGAGAAACGATTAATTTGGAATTAATCGATAAAATAATATATTTGATATATTATTAGAAATTGGATTTCGACGCGGAATTAAAATTAGATTTTAATTCGGGCGAACGAATTAATTTAGAATTAATTCGTTAGCGACGTGAATAGTGATTTCGCTAGGCGTAATCATTTAATTACGACGCGACGGAAAATTCGTTAATTTGGAATTAGCGAACTCGAGCCCGTGATTATTTGCGAGCGCATTCGCATTTCGAATTGGAGTGCGGCACGCAAGTCAAATCGTGCGTCAAATCGCTAGTCACATCAAGCGTCAAATCAAATGTCACTTTGAGTGATAGACATGTTGTCACTTGATTTGAGTGATTGATGTAGAAGTTGAAAAAGCAACATTTGCTTTTTACTTTTTGACTTTGGAATTAAAGTAATATATATGTTTTATTTAATTTACTTGGTAAATATAATAAACATATATATTAAAGCTTTATCTTCTCTCTCTCACATGCAAGACATACGGTCTTCTTCTTTTCCCTCTCTTTTCTTCTCCCTCTCATTCACGGCTTCACTGCCAATTTCTTCTCCAAAATTTCTGGTTTGACCGAAATTTTGAGAAGCAAATGAAGAAGAGTAGTGCTAGCACACACATGGGTTATATTATGGTGATAGGGAAAGAAATTTGTGAGCTTGGAAAGCTTGAAGCTTTGAGCTTCCATGGAGTCTTTCATGGCCGATTATTGGAGCCTCAAAACAGCCCCCAACCGAGCAGTCCACTGCATGAGGAAGCTATTGGCGAACTTGGAGGGAGGCAAAAACGCAACTTGTTCTTCATTTCATCAAAACCCGTTCAATGTGAGTTTATTCCGCACCTCCTTTGATGTTTATTCACTCGTTTTTATGCATGATTTATGATCTTGGGACTTGATTGAAACTCAACAACATACGTGTTCAGATAGTCCGATGACCTGATTTATTGCCAAAATATCCGGGGATCTCATGGGTCGCTTCCCAAAGATTCACCGATGACGTATAACTCGCACTTTAGTAATCTGGGATTAATTAGATGAGAGAGAAAATTAATATGGGATTAATTACGGAGATATTTTATCTGGGATAAAATATGAATTAAAGAGAGAGAAAGATTAATTTGGAATTATCGATAAAATAATATGTTCGATATATTATACGAAATTGGATTTCGACGCGGAATTAAAATTAGATTTTAATTCGGGCGAACGAATTAATTTAGAATTAATTCATTAGCGACGTGAATATTAATTTTGCTAGGCATAATTATTTAATTACGTCGCAACGAAAAAATTCATTAATTCAGAATTAGCGAACCCGAGCCCGGGAGTGTTTGCGGGCGCACTCGCATTGCGAATTAAAGTGCGGCCCATAAGTCACATCAAGCGTCAAATTATTAGTTACTTTGATTGATGTGATGTCAAGTCACTTTGAGTGATTGACAACATGTCACTATTGATTGATGGAAGTGGTTGGAAAGCATTAATTGCTTTTTGGCTCCAAAATTGTATTTGACTTTTGGAAAGGCTTTTTACAATATTTTTGGATTTGATTTTTGTGTATTAGATACACAAAAACAAAACACACACTTCTCACTCTCTCTCTTCTCTTTCTATTCGGCCTTGGGCCAAATTTCCTCTCATTTTCTTGTCAAATACCGAGAACAAGAAGAAGTGATATGGAAGATTTGTTGCAAATCTTGCCAATGCTAGCACATAAAGGGTCATCCAAGGTGATAGAGAAACCAACTTGTGAGCATGGAATCACCATTAGCAAATCTTGGAGCTTGGAGCATCATTGGAGCACACTTAGAGGTGGTGACCGAAAATTGGAGGAGCAAAATCTGCCCACTGCCGAGAGCACCATGGAGGGGAGAAAAGTTTTTGTTCCTCGCATCGCCATATTCGATCAATGTAAGTATGATTCCGCCATATTCATTGTTGTATTCACACATATTTCATTGTTTGAATTGATCCTTGGGACTTAATAGAAACCCAACAATGGTATCTTGAGCCATGTTGAACATGAAATGAATTTAGGGTAAAATTTGGGTAAAATCAATCTGAGCATGATTTGATAAAAATGATTGATTGAGTATGCTTGAATGATGTTGTATTGAAGTTGTATATGATCAATTTCATGAAATATTGATTGGATCAATTTTTCCCCAATATGTGAGGCTTGGCCGAATACATAATGATGCCCTAAGTCATGGTATTTTTTGATTTTGATCATTGGATGAGTTGGAATCATTTGGGGAATGTTGATTTGAGATTTAATTGGATTGAATTTTGAATTGGACAAATAATCCCCAAAATGCTGTGAATGTGATAGCATGTAAAATGATTGATTTTTTTTATTCAAATGTGTTGGACAGTTTTGATGACAAAGAGCATAATTAATTGAGTGAATTAGTATTTTGGAAATGTTAATTTGGTTAATTAATTATGGCATACACTTTAAATTAATTAATTGTGAAATTTGGAATTTTGTAAGTTAATCAATTGGGCCAAATTTGGAATTGGGATTTTAAAGTTGTAATTGGGTTTAATGGGCTTGGTTGGGCCAAGTTTGGTTTAGGCTAATTGGTTGGATCCAATTGGGCCCAAAACCATATCCATAATTATGACTTAATGGATTTTAAAGCTTGGAGCTTGATGGATCATCCATGGCCGCAAACTTGGAGGACAAAAGTACTGAATGCCGTGAGCCTAATGGAGCTTCAAAGGGTATAAAAAGTTTTGTTCTTCGTTGCATCGCTCAACCGCTCAATCTAAGTATTCCGCAACTTCCTTTGATGTATTCATACATGTTTCTTGCTGATAATGATCATTGGGACCTTAGAGAAACCCAACAATGTCTTCGAGTTATTCTCTATATATTATATGATATCTTTCGTGTGTGTGTGTGTATATATATATATATAAATAAATATATATATTCATTATTTCGACATGAGTTTCTGTATAATCTATCGATTTCTATATTTGGTTATCGTATCAGTCTCTATATTTGGCATATGCTCTTATTATGTTTTATGTATATGTGTCTCCATTTACGTCTTTTGCTTTGCTATCGGTATATGTTATCCATATATGTTCTCAGATTATGTTTATGTGTCATTCATTAGAAATTCTGTAGTAAATTATGTTTTCAGTTATGTATTTGTGTGTTCAGGCCTATATGTTTTATGTTAGCATTTTTTGAATCCTGATGTAATTTCTGATATGATTTAAATTATTTTGAAAGAAAATGATTTTGGAATACTTGATTTGGATTTGATATGATATGATAAAATCCATCTCGGAAGCTTATTTCATGTTTTTTGTACTCAGTTTTCCATTGACGCTTGATAAAATGTTTTCGCTGTGAAGTCCGTTGATATTTTTAGTTTTTAACCCTCTGTGACGCTTGATTCTTTTCAGGGGTCCTGACAATCGAAAAATGATAGCTTGCTACCCTCTATTGGCATGGTCGTGTTACGATCGTCATGTTGATTTTGATTATGATTTGTTCTAGGGTTCTGACCATTTAAAAATGGTAGCCTGCTACCTTCTGTTGACATGGTCATGTTACGGACATTGTCTGATCTGTGCCCATGATCGGCAATGGGTGTCATGTATGATTGTTGACGATATGATACATATATAATTATGTTTAATATTTCAGCTCTATTTTCAGAATAGGGTTTCAGATTATAGGATATATTTTTTTTTTTGATAACGATATGTAATTTTGTTTATATGTTTTCGGATAAGTAGGTTTTTGTTGATGTTATGTAGTTCTCAATCTAGTTCTCTATTAAGGAATTATGTTATAGCTTTATGTTTCTGTAATCTGTTATGAATTTCTATTTATGTATTTTGTTATAAGCTTCTGACTCTATACTCTGCTATGTATCATGTTCCGGTTCCTGATATAGGTACATGTTTCCGTATGCCGTCATAGGATCTGCCTCTACATTCTGGTATAGGTTATTGTCTCCGTTCTTTGTCATCATATCCTGTTACGTTATAGGTTTTCAAATTCTTCTTCCTTATTTTGTTGTATATAGTCTTCCAATTTACGCTATAAGTTCATGTTTTTATATTCTATCATAGATTATGTCACGTCATAGGCTATCAGATTTTTGTTTCATTATGTATGAGAGCTCCAGCTTCTGTTTCAGTATTTCTAAGTATATGTATGTGGAATCCTATTTTTTTTAAAGTATTTTTTTTAGAAAAAAGATTCTGAATCTGTATTAGTCATGTTTTTTAATATGTATATGTGTGTGTATATATATATATATATTGTTGGTTTTATTCTAGGTCCCAAGATCATCAAACAAGCATGAATATTAATGTGAATACATCAAATGAGGTAGCGGAATACTCACATCGATCGGTTGAGACAATTTGATGAAGAACAAAACTTGATTTTAGCCATCCAAATTCTGCCACTGCAGTGCAGATTTTCTGCCCACGTTTTTTAGTTTTGCTTCATGAATTTGAGCTCCGAATCTTCGTCAAACGATTCCCGGCTCGTGGGTAAGTTTCCCTATCACCTTCGCAAGTCTCTCGGAGTGCTAGCTCCGCTTGATTTTGCCACAAAATCAAGGCACATGCCTTCCCTTTGCTCGGCATTTTGGTAAAAACCAGTGAGCAATTTATCCCTCCATGGGCGTGAGATGTGAGAGAGAAATGGAGGAGAGAAATTGTGTATTAAAATTGGTCAAAGCATTTTCAAAAAACTGCTTTATATATTTTCCATGAAAATATACTAAAACAATTACCAAATAATATATTAAATAATCAAAAGGTAAATGTCTCACCAACTTACACTATTTCACCTAAAACCATCAACTATTCATATCACTTTATCAAAGTGACATGTAGTCTTTCAATCAATCAATCACATCACTCAAAGTGACATTTGATGTGATGAATGATTTGACGCTTGATGTGACTTACGTTGCCGCACTCGAATTCGAAATATGAATGCGCTCGCAATCACTCTCGGGCTCGGGTGCGCTAATTCCTAATTAGCGAATTTTCCATTGCGTCGTAATTAAATGATTACACCTAGTGAATCCACTATTCACGTCACTAACGAATTAATTCTAAATTAATTCGTTCGCCCGAATCAAAATCCAATTTCAATTCCGCATCGAAATCCAATTTCGTTTAATATATCGAATATATTAACTTTACCAATTAATTCCAAATTAATCGTTTTCTCTCTTTAGACGATATTTTATCCTAGATAAAATATCTCCATAATTAATCCCAGATTAATTTTCTCTCTCAACAAATTAATCCCAGATTAATAAATGTGTGAATCATACGTCATCGGTGAATCATTGGGAAGCGACCCATGAGATCCCCAGATATATTGGCAGTAAATACGGTCGTCGGACTATCTGAACATGTAAGTACCTCGTACTACGTTTATAACGATTTACAAGACAAGGTTGGCCTCTAGCAAGGCGCCATGCCTACCCAATTCTCCGGAAATATCCTTATACGAATGAAGGATCTATATCAAGCGTAGTATACCGTAGTATTGCGTATTTCGATCCAGTATCGGACTGTCACGTACTAGGCCTGGGGCTGGAGTTGTGTCTGCCCCGTACGAAACACTTGTCTGATGTATGGTAACTAGTCTCTATAATCGGATATATATGACCTAGTCATAATATCCCAATGGCCGCGCTGTACTTAAGAGCACTAATACCGTATCCTACGTGACATCATCTCCACTATGACTGGAGTGATACTTCTGTCTTGACATCACACTCAATACTCTACGATTCTCAATATACACAGTATCGGCGTACACATGACCTGTTACACCCCTGGACGACCTCAACTAAAGTATATTGATTGTCGTAAGCATTAGCGGTGCAAGTCTCAGGTTAAGACCAAATACACCTACCCTGATGTCAGACTCCCATAGACACATATTCATACTACCAATGGGATTCTGAGGGGGTCTATCCAGAGCGAAGCTGTTTCCCGTACCATCGGTGAAACACAACCTCCTATTACACTTGCATGAGTATCCAATACCCAAATATATGAGAACTATGCCGTTGTGCCCTCACAACGTGCACAAGTGTAATACTAGTCTTTTACGTATTTATCGATGTCCAATCTCGATAATACTCTGACTAGGGATATTTAATGATTTATCCTACGTGGACTGATACTGTCTCATATCATTCTTCGTCCAGGAACAAATCATAGGGACCTCTCATCATTTATACATCTAAGGTGATCTAATCACAAATGATAATAGCGCAATCTCATGTGTCACATAATTAATTTGTACAACAACACCATGATCTATACAATAGTGACGCTATGGGTCATACTTGTCCAACATATATATATATATATATATATATATTTGTTTTTAATTCAGAGTTGAACTTTCAAAGAAGTTTGCGTTTAAGGTTTCTAATTCACACCAGGTACGCTTTATGAACTTAGTTTATGGGTTAGTTTATGTAAATGTATTTAGAAGGTTGTGTGTTTAAGAGTGTAAAGAACAATACAGAGTTTAAAGGTTTTATGATAATCAGCTGCATATAAGTGTTGGAGTTGGTGCTTGGAGCTCCGATGCGAATAATGTATTGTACATTATATTTTATTATTTATTAATAAAAAAAACTACATTTTCATTTTAAAGCTTGTTAATGGTAATTTCATTATGCATATTAGATTGATATATAAATATGCTAATAATGACATCGACTTTAGAATACTCATGTAGTAATATTGGACATTGGGTGGTCCGAAATTGGGATAATATTAATATATAAACTATTCTTAAAGTAAATATTAATAGTCGTAGGTTTTGGAATATGGTCAAATTCCTATAACATAGAAGACTATCACATGTCGTATATTAGAATTGGAGTTCCAATGGTTTAACTCGATGTATAATGAGCAAGGGAAGCTCATATAGACATGTGGGTATTCATTGGAGTGAATACTGAATGACTCACATGTGATTCCTAATAGTTGGAAGTACACACCACCGTCAATAGGAATCTCCTTAAGTCGAGAGCATATGTTATCATTTGACTATATGATAGTATTGATTTTATATGTGATCCTCCACACTTTGATGCCATATATGTCAGAGACCATTCATGGTCTGACAGCTAGATGTTCGTTGGGTGTGGACCGATACACTCGTTCATCAAGTGCATATCAATATATAGGATCTGTCGTCCATATGTTTACCATAAGAGGTTTAGGTATCCATGTGTGTAATTCACGATTTTTAAGACTTTGGCAAAAGCCGATGACCTAGGGTTGATCGCATATATTAGAAATGGTGTTCTGATTAGTTGTAATGAATCTTGGACATGTTGATATGAGATGTGTGTCTTGGAAACTTAAAGTTGTAATCTATGTTTCCTAAGCCCAACTCGGATAGCCTACGATAGATGGATTGTTAAACATATGTGATGACCTCGACTTATTTAGTTAAGAAATGTTGTCGTGTTCTTCGCGAATTCAGAGGTCGCCGAATTGTGTATATATAAGCTACGCTTATATGACGAACGTGTCTAGACTTAGAGAGTCCCACAATATGAAGTGTACTCGTTAAGCCATTGCGTAGCTGATAATGTTTGATAATAAATAATATTTGATATTATAATTATCAATTAAAAAAAATTAGTGTTATTGGATAATAGTAATTATTTAGTTTGACCCAATTGGATTAATCCAAAATCACACAAGGACTTTGTTATAATTTCATAAATATCTCCACCATTGGAGGATGCTTTGGTAATTACAAATATCCATTGATTAAACTTTATCTTGATTTAATTGGATTAAATCAAAGTGATAGACAAAGGTGATTAGTCACACCAAATTATATATACTTGGACAAATTCGATTAATCCCGCCTAAATGTTTGCATAAGTTTTGCTATAAAAGGCAAGCTTGAGCAAGTTTTTAATCAAGCTTGAGCTTAAGAAAATTAAGCTTGTGAAAGCTGAAATAAACAAGCCTAAGAAGTCTTTAGAAAAGCTTTGGAAGTTCTCTAGATCATTTTGATAAGGAGAAATCAAGATTGGATCTTAAAATCAATCTTGCTAGCATTGGAATCAAGATCGGATATTGGAGTCAATCTTGCTAACTTTGGAAGTTCTCTATAACATTTCAACCATGAGAATAAGATTGCTTCATGGAATCAAGCTTATTAGGCAAGTTTGATATTTTCTAATGCTATGTTTTCATTAGTGAGTTGTTTTCATTAATGAATCATTTAGTGATGTATTATGTTTTGGATACATAATAATATAGCTTGATGTTGAAATTAGGCTAATGAATTATGTATAGATGCTTTGAAAGCATAACATAATATACTTGTGATTGGTCAAAATGTTTATATTGGTAATAAACATAAAATTAGTGTTTGGAAATCTAGATAATATTTTGGATCTATAGCTACCATTCTAGAATCACTTGACCACCCTTGAGTGACCTAGAATTGTTCATGAGTCCCTTTATTGTGGGATTATAGTTTGGTTTTTTGTTTGGGATTCAATATTTAGACATGCACATATTTAAAACAAATTTATATTTTTTAAAAATATTTGACATTTGAAAAATATATGATTTTAATCTTTAACATGCGGTGATGTTAGTTTCAATGTTAAAAATTATTTTGGGTGTTTGAAAATGTTTAGGGAAGATTAGATGCAAATTGGGTTAAATACCCAATGTGCATCAGCTCTCTATGATGCTTTCAAATGTTGGACAAAATGACCCATAGCGTCACTGTAGGACACAGGAGCTGGACGACGCTATTCCGGGCTCGCGGCCCGGTCGGGATTTCGAAATAACATGGAGTCGCCACCCGGTGTGAACCGGGAAAATGAGATTTAAGGCCGTACTCACCCCTCGCAAGGGAAGACCTCAAACCGTTGGGTTCGGAATGGTCCCTTACTTATGTCATTTGTAATAAATGGATTTGTGAAATATTAACCAAGTCTACACAACATGCTCAAGAACAATCTATTAATCATGCATAAAACAACATCATGTTAAACAACCTAATCATGCATAGGAAAATAAATATCATGCTAAACGACTACATCATGCTTAGAAACAACCAACTAATCATGCATAAAACTATAACATATTAAACATCCTAATCATGCATAGAAAAATAAATATCATACTAAACAATTAAATCATGCTCAAACACAAGTTTGGATAAAACAAAATACGTGTTCTTTCGAGTGGTACGTGGAATTGTATCCCGAGTACAAACCGCACTACCGTCCATTCGGATTCGGCTACGGAATTTATGTCTGGGTTTCCATCCGATATACCACAAGAAATAACACATATTTCATTCACCCCAAAATCACATCATACACTAATTCATCATTTCATGTAAACTAATTCTAATAACATGCTCAAATAACCATTCTAAGTCATTATTTCATGTGAGCCAATTCCAACAACATGCCAAGTTAACTACTCATGCTAAAATACCATAAAATACATTTTTAAATTATTATTTTATGTGAGAAAATTTTGTATTATAAACCTCAGGTCTAACCTTTTTTTTCGTTGCTCGGAGACACGTTACACAACCGTCGGAAAGGCTAAATCACCACGATCACACCGGTTCGCTGTTTTGGTGCTTTGCTCACTGTTTTGCCACTTTGCTTGCTGTTTTGAGTTCGCTTCGCTGCGTTTCAGGTCTCCACACTTGGCTCACTGGTTGGCAGTGGATTATGGGCTGTTTGGTGAATTTTGAGGGGTATTGGACTGCCGTTTGCTTGGTTTATTCAAGGATCTTCAAGTGCAGTTTTTGCTCACTGTTTTGGTGACTTTGGGGGCTGTTTTGAGGGCTTTTGAGCTGCTGTTTTGGACGAATTTTGGAGAGTGTTTAAGGCAGTTTGTGCACTGGTTTGGGGGCTAAAATTAGGGAAATTTGAGCACAAATTCCAGGGGCTTAATTGGGCGTGACAATGGGCTGTTTGGTGGACTATTTCAGGGGCTGATTTGGGCGCTAGTTTGAGGGCTGAATGAAGGTGATTCAGAGGCAGTTTGGGCGTGAGTTTTGAAGGCAGAATGGGGCTGATTTGGGCGCTAGTTTGAGGGCTGAATGGAGGTGATTCAGAGGCAGTTTGGGCGTGAGTTTTGAAGGCAGAATGGGGCTGATTTGGGCGCTAGTTTGAGGGCTGAATGGAGGTGATTCAGAGGGTGGTTCAGGGGCTGTGTGCATACGTGAAGGAGGGCAGTTTGTGGGGGGCTGTCCTTGATCTCTTGGTTGGATTTTTGGGTTCTTTATAGGCAATGGTGGATGGTTGGTGGCTTGTGTTTACATTGGGTTGATGGTTGGTGGCTTGTGTTTACATTGTTTGAATTAGGTGGATGGTTGGTGGCTTGTGTTTACATTGGGTGGATGGTTGGTGGCTTGTGTTTACATTGGGTGGATGGTTGGTGGCTTGTGTTTACATTGTTTGAATTAGGTGGATGGTTGGTGGCTTGTGTTTACATTGTTATTTTTGGGAGACTATGGGCGTGGGTTTTGCTAATAAATGGTTTAATGGGCTTTGGATGTGGATTTGGGTATCTAGGTGGGCTTGGAAGGGTTTGCGGTGATTTTCGGGTTGTAGAAACGCTTTGAAACGAACATTTAGCAACCAAATTTTAAGCGAACTTAGCGAATTAATTCCAAAATGTATTATCTCTTGACTTAACCTTTCCTTCGACCATTTTCCGCGAACTCCACGACTAAAAGGCGGTGCCTCCTTATAAGACTCCTCATCGGGTTCGGTATGCAAAAATGCAATGCCTACAGTCGCCCCACTTTGATGGGATTTGTTCAGTGTGTGCCAGTGACAATCCTATCAAAGTTCGTGCAATGCATTTTTACTTACCTGTCTGCCAGCTGCCACCTGGTCTGCCTGCTATATTGAACTGAGCTGATGTTGAGGTGCTTCGACCCCTGGTCCATTCCTGAACCGTTGTTATGTTGTGGTATGATGAAGTCCATTCCCGAACCGTCACCATGTTGTGGTCCATTCCCGAACCGATGATATAATGTGATGAAGTCCATTCCCGAATTGGCTTGCCAGCTGCCACCTGACCTGCCTACTACTTCGAACTGAATTGATTTAGTGGTGAGGTACTGCGACCCCTGGGTCTTGTTCCCGAAGTGAGCTGAAGGTCTTGTTCCCTGAATTGAGCTGAAGGTTTTGTTCCCTGAATTATATTGAGTTGTGTTGTGGGTCTTGTTCCCGTTCTGAATTGTGTTGAGGGTCTTGTTCCCTGAACTGAGTTGCGGGTCTTGTTCCCGATCTGAATTGTGTTGAGGTTCTTGTTCCCATTTTGAGCTGAGGGTCTTGTTCCCTGAATTGAGTTGTGGGTCTTGTTCCCGTGGGTCTTGTTCCCATTTTGAGCTGAGGGTCTTGTTCCCTGAATTGAGTTGTGGGTCTTGTTCCCGATCTGAATTGTGTTGAGGGTATTGTTCCCTGAACTGAGTTGTGGGTCTTGTTCCCGATCTGAGTTGTGGGTCTTGTTCCTGATCTGAATTGTGTTGAGGGTCTTGTTCCCTGAACTGAGTTGTGGGTCTTGTTCCCGATCTGAATGCTGATATGGGCCTCGGCCCTGGGACTCATCCCCAAAACTGAAACTGAAATGGGCCTCGGCCCTCGACTGATGCTGATATGGGCCTCGCCCCCAAGCTGATGCTGATATGGGTCATACCCCCAAGCTGATACTGATATAGGCCTCGGCCTTGGGACTCATCCCTGAAACTGAAACTGAAGTGTGGGTAATGACCCTGATCTGATACTGGAGCTAATGTGGGCTTCGCCCCCAGAGTGCCGTACCCAGCAAAGATAGATAGTGATGTAGGTCTCAACCCGCATAGTGCCTTACCTGGCAAAGACTGATTATGATGTGGGCCTCAACCCGCAGAGTGCCATACCGGGCAAAGACTGATTATGATGTGGGCCTCAACCCGCAGAGTGCCATACTCGGCAAAGACTGATTATGATGTGGGCCTCAACCCGCAGAGTGCCATACTCGGCAGAACTGATACTAAACTGATGTGGGCCTCGCCTCCAGAATGCCTTACCTGGCAGAACTGATACTGAACTGATGTGGGCCTCGCCACCAGAATGCAATACCCGGCAGAACTGATACTGAACTAATGTGGGCCTCGCCCAAAATGCCATACCCGGAAAAACTGATACTGTGTCTCCATACCCGAGTGCCGTACCCGACGATACTGATACTGATACTGATACTGATGTGATGTGGGCCTCGCCCCTAGAATGCCATACCTGGCGAAACTGATAGTGAAGTGATGTGGGCCTCGCCCCAATGTGATATGGGCCTCGCCCTCGCACTGATGATGTAGGGTATCGCCGTCAAGCTGATATGATATTCTATTTCACACATTGTATTACCTCTCAAGAGATATCTTGATAGCTAGACATATTTTTGCCCTCAACGAATGCTTCGTGTCAAAACCAGAGAACCTTCAAAGTATTTGATACACTCAATTCCGATCGTCTGATTAGGTGATCTGAACTAGACTCCTAGTGTGTGTGTGCTAAGGCTCTTTCGCAGCTTAATCCTTTGTAAGCCAACTTGGTGATTTCGTTTCAGAGAATTGAACCAGTGGGTCTAACCAACCTGGATGTCTTAATCACATTCTGTGATTACTTCAGCATACTCAACATGATATGGTCTTCTTTTTTCTTTTCTTTTGTCTCTTTCTTTTCAATTTTTTTCTTTCTTCTTTTTTTTCTCTCTTTTCCTTTTCTAACACACCTACCCTTTAAGGTAGCATTTCTCCTCATGGTGGTCCTAATACTCGCCCATGGGTAGCTTCACGCTTATCGGTTATAGGTGGTTTTTATTATTTATTTATTTATTTTTATTTTTTTTTCAGAGACTTTTATTTTGATTTCCAACCATATCATATATTATAGCGTCAGCAAACCAGGGTGGACACCCAGGCAAACAGTCATTCACCAATCCATCATCTCTTCAACTAGTCACCTCGCCAACCACTCAGGGTTCTACTGCTAGGATCCCTTAATCAAGTGCTCACGAGTCTAGCTGAGATCAATCCATTCAGAATACCGGACTAGAGCACGTCTCGCACTTATCGTTTCTAAGTTTCTCCCAACAGCAAACAATGTCATCACCGGACATATGTCTAACTATCAAAGACTTCTCTCACTCAAATTTTTTCATTTTATTATTTTTTTATTCAAATAACACAAAATAAACAAGATAGCAATACAAAAGACTAGAGGTTAAGATCCAGATTCAGTTTACGCTTTTTACCACGATCGTCCTCAGTCCATTTGATCTCGGAAATGATAGGGTCCACATGCGGTTCAAAGGCCAAGATTTGGTCAATTAAATCTTGGGCAGTTCTGGCTGTGAAGAGGAGTTCGTTCACAGGTTTCGTCACAAACCCATTCCTTCGGCTGTCTTCAAGAAACAAATAGAGAAAATCATAAAACCCGTCAACGTTAAATAATCCAAGAGGTTTCTGATGTATGTTTAGGTTCGCCCAAGATAGCACTATAGACATTTCCTCCAACGTGCCCAAGCCTCCTGGTAGAGCAATAAAGGCATCCGCACGGTTAATCATTTCCACTAGTCGCTCTGACATTCCCGGCACAAGCAATTCTTCTCCGTTCGATGGTCCTATCAGATTCGCCTCCGCCAAAGGCTTTGGGATGATTCCTAGAACTGGACTGCCTCCGTCACGTACAGCCTTTGAAACAATTCCCATCAGTCCAAGATTGCCTCCACCGTATATCAAGTGCATATTCCGTTCAGCGATGACTCGACCCAATTCTTGTGCTGCCTCTATGTATTGCGGTTTAGTACCCACACTGGTACCGCAAAACACACAAATGGTTTCAACTCGTCTCTTCGAAGTGGCTTCCATTTTCTCTCTTTTACTCGGATGTATATTTAAATGTGTTGAGGAAAGAAATATCGAGCTCAATTTATAGTACTTAAAAAAGATTATAATAATTGTACTAATACCTTTCACCGAATGGTGGTTAGCTAAACCACAAAATAAGTCGTGAGAAGTCAAAAAAAGCCACTGGATCCTGTCTATGAAAACAACGAGAGAAATCGTGAGATGTCAAAAAGTTGTGGATTCGTTCCACGAAAATAACAGAAAATAACAAAGGAGATCGTGATATGTCAAAAAGTTATGGATCCCTTCCACCTCAACACGTCAAGAAAGGTCCCAAAAGTTATAGATCCTGTCTACAAGATTTCCAAAACAAGTCACGAAAGGTCATAAAGTCTGGATCATACTTACGAAAATAACAGAAAATAGCAAAGCAAAAGCAAATCAAAGCAATAATTAAAGCAAAGGAATTGTGTACTCAATACGCCTCTTGCTTGGCATAAGTTCATTAGGATGCGTCTCACGAATTCTTCTTTTTCTCTGCCACCCCTAATGAATTGCTTGTGTCCCCTTTTGATCTTTGCCGCTTTTTTTTTTTTTTTTTTTCTTAAAACCTGCAAATACAAAACAACAGAATAAAGAAGTGTGCATGTAATGTATACGTATGCAAGTGTAGAGGTCCTCCCTGTTCATGATGGGTGAGACCTTCATTGTGCTCCTCGGCGCCATATGTCTCTGGTCGTCCCTTGCTAGTTCTATTTTCTCTGAAATCTGCAAACATAAAACACAAAACAAGGGATGCAAGTTACGTGTATGCATGAATGAATTTCCTATCCCGTTAGGTTAGGTCTTCTTCCATTCTCTTGGTGACTGCTCAGTCTTCTCTTCCTCAGGCTAAATACAGCTCCAATCTGTTAACATTGATCGGCTCGGTGAACTCATTCTCTTTTAAATCTGATAGTCTTACTGTTCCATTTCCCAGTTTCTAAATGGCTACCTTATCTTTTCTGCTTGCTTCTTCCGAAGATTCTCCATGTTCTAAGCATCATTATCATAGTACCAAGATTGAATGCTTTTATCAAACACACTCATATCGCATATTCAGACGAGTTAGAGAAATGAACGTCTTTATTATTATTCAAGAAAATAGTTCAAATGGGTAGACTAAATCAATGTCTAAGAAGCAGGATCAAATAAACTATGAGGAACAACCTCATCATTTGCAATAATGTCTTCTTCCTCGGCCTATGGTTCTTCATCATTGTCATATCCCATGGAAGAAGCTTGGTGGTCGAGAGTTTGAAGGACAAAGCTTTCAGGTAGACCGGAGTTGATCATGTATGTGGGTGGTGGAACGGAGTGGTAATTAGGTAGAGGGTTATGGTATGTGTTTGGCTGTTCCTTTTCTGGGTCGGGTATTTTATGAGCGTCAATGAGGTTTGGGATTTCATGTCTAAGGCGGGGGCAGTTGTCAGTGTCGTGGCCTTTCTGCTGGTGGAAGTGGCAGTATTGGTTTAGGTCAAAGTAGTGTGGCACAGGATTGGGAATTGGTCTGGGTTCGAGAGGTTTTAGGAGTCCTTGTCCTTTTAACTTCTCAAGCACCTTAGACATAGGTCTACCAAAATTGGAGAATCGCCTGTTTTGACTGGTGGTAGCGATCTCAGCAGTAGCAGGCTTGGTCTCTGAAGGCCCTCCAAAAGTTCTTTTATTCTGGCCATAGAACTTCTTATTCTCAGCTTCCTCTTCTTCAATGTCCATGACAGTTTCCCTCAACAGTCCAAAATCTGTGATCATGGAGGTCATCCTCCTCAACTTGCTGTAAATGGAGGGCTTGGTGCCCTTGATGATCATTTTAATCTGGTCATTCTCCGAGGGCCGAGTCTGCATCTTCAAAAGCTGGCTCCTCCACCGATCCACATATTCTTTAAAGCTTTCATCAGGCTTCTGCTTAGTATTCTCCAAGTCACGGAGCGACAAGTCGATCTCTAAGTCAGTCACATATTGTTTTAAGAAGGCATCAGCTAGTTCTCTCCAGTCTTCTTTAATCTTCTTCTCAAGGCTGTGGTACCAGACCACAGGAGCTCCCTCAAGTGACATGCCGAACATTTTCTGGACCTGGCGCTTCGACAAACCCACTGAACTCATAATTGAAACGTACTGGCGAAGATGGACCCTTGGATCTCCATTTCCGTTGAACTTGGCCATATCTGGCATCTTGAACTGAGTAGGCAACTGTTCCTCAAAGGTCTATTGCCTCATAGTCTAACAAGTCTTCATCCTTACCCTTCATCTTGCGGGTAACTGACTCAACCTGGTCATGGAGCTTCTGCAATTCTGTTTGAGACCCAGCTATTTTTCCAGCGGCGGCATATTCTGCCATATCATCATCAAACATTGGAATGTCATCATTAACCCTGTTCTGAGGCTCTTCACACCTCTCATTTTCAGAACTCCCCCAGCACGGGGCACAACTACATTAGACATGGCAGCAGTCAGAGCTTGCAGTTGTTCAGTCACTTTGGCGAGATTTGCTTCAATCTGATCCATTCGGGATCCCTCATTGACAGATTCACTCATGTTTACTGCTAGTCTTTTGATGAGTCTGCCTTCTTCCCTAACCCAACGGGAATCTATGATGGCTTTTTTTTTTGAAACATAAGGGTTAGCATGATGCATGTATGCGTGAGTCGTATAAGATGTGTGCAATACATATACAAATCAGCTTATTATCATTTCAAAGTATTCAATCATACTATTGTGCAGTGCAAACTTGTCCCAGTTGAAAAGGCCCAACAAGTTTACATTTTGCAATAATATATCTAAACAACTTCAAATAATAAAAGGCCTAAACACAAAATGGCCCATTGGCATTTTAGAAACTTTCGGCCTAATAGTCAAAGGACATGAACTTGTCCCTGTTTAAATGGCCCAACAAGTTCACATTTATTGACAATCAGTCCAAATGAATCCAAATGATAATGGTCCAAAACACAAGCAATAGTAAATAATTTCTAAAAGTCATAGAACTACGGTTTATGTGTAGGTTTTAGGAATGTAAACAAATACCCTTATTGACAAAGGATTACCCACAACTAGGACTCCCCACTCAAGGGTTCAAACGACCAATTAGGTGCACCTTATATGTCAACAAGTTAAGGTATGTGACTAACTGTCAAATGGACTTCCCGTTGTAGATTCCCCAGAGGGAGGGCGGAGCGAGGCTCACTGTGGATACCCAAGCCCCTTAGGCTCTTATCGCTTGGTGACAGGAATAAACAACGAGTCCTCCAAATTAGTCTATCACATGAGATGATTATCTAGATGCCTTCGCAGCTTTTCCTTATAAAAAGGTAGTGAGTGAAGGAAGACACCAAACATCACCTAGCCCTAACAATGCCTTGATTAAATTCCTTAAACTTACAGTAAACATGGTTAATTAAAACACAAATCCAACCATTACAAGACATGTTTCGAGGCCGATTCTCTGTCCCCAGTGGAGTCGCCAGACTGTAGGACACAGGAGCTGGACGACGCTATTCCGGGCTCGCGGCCCGGTCGGGATTTCGAAATAACATGGAGTCGCCACCCGGTGTGAACCGGGAAAATGAGATTTAAGGCCGTACTCACCCCTCGCAAGGGAAGACCTCAAACCGTTGGGTTCGGAATGGTCCCTTACTTATGTCATTTGTAATAAATGGATTTGTGAAATATTAACCAAGTCTACACAACATGCTCAAGAACAATCTATTAATCATGCATAAAACAACATCATGTTAAACAACCTAATCATGCATAGGAAAATAAATATCATGCTAAACGACTACATCATGCTTAGAAACAACCAACTAATCATGCATAAAACTATAACATATTAAACATCCTAATCATGCATAGAAAAATAAATATCATACTAAACAATTAAATCATGCTCAAACACAAGTTTGGATAAAACAAAATACGTGTGTCTTTCGAGTGGTACGTGGAATTGTATCCCGAGTATAAACCGCACTACCGTCTATTCGGATTCGGCTACGGAATTTATGTCTGGGTTTCCATCCGATATACCACAAGAAATAACACATATTTCATTCACCCCAAAATCACATCATACACTAATTCATCATTTCATGTAAACTAATTCTAATAACATGCTCAAATAACCATTCTAAGTCATTATTTCATGTGAGCCAATTCCAACAACATGCCAAGTTAACTACTCATGAAAAATACCATAAAATACATTTTTAAATTATTATTTTATGTGAGAAAATTTTGTATTATAAACCCTCAGGTCTAACCTTTTTTTTCGTTGCTCGGAGACACGTTACACAACCGTCGGAAAGGCTAAATCACCACGATCACACCGGTTCGCTGTTTTGGTGCTTTGCTCACTGTTTTGCCACTTTGCTTGCTAAATGTTCGTTTCAAAGCGTTTCTACAACCCGAAAATCACCGCAAACCCTTCCAAGCCCACCTAGATACCCAAATCCACATCCAAAGCCCATTAAACCATTTATTAGCAAAACCCACGCCCATAGTCTCCCAAAAATAACAATGTAAACACAAGCCACCAACCATCCACCTAATTCAAACAATGTAAACACAAAGCCACCAACCATCCACCCAATGTAAACACAAGCCACCAACCATCCACCCAATGTAAACACAAGCCACCAACCATCCACCTAATTCAAACAATGTAAACACAAAGCCACCAACCATCCACCCAATGTAAACACAAGCCACCAACCATCCACCATTGCCTATAAAAGAACCCAAAAATCCCACCAAGAGATCAAGGACAGCCCCCCACAAACTGCCCTCCTTCACGTATGCACACAGCCCCTGAACCACCCTCTGAATCACCTCCATTCAGCCCTCAAACTAGCGCCCAAATCAGCCCCATTCTGCCTTCAAAACTCACGCCCAAACTGCCTCTGAATCACCTCCATTCAGCCCTCAAACTAGCGCCCAAATCAGCCCCATTCTGCCTTCAAAAATCACGCACAAACTGCCTCTGAATCACCTCCATTCAGCCCTCAAACTAGCGCCCAAATCAGCCCCATTCTGCCTTCAAAACTCACGCCCAAACTGCCTCTGAATCACCTCCATTCAGCCCTCAAACTAGCGCCCAAATCAGCCCCTGAAACAGTCCACCAAACAGCCCATTGTCACACCCAATAAGCCCCTGGAATTTGTGCTCAAATTACCCTAATTTTAGCCCCCAAACCAGTGCACAAACTGCCTTAAACACTCTCCAAAATTCGTCCAAAAACAGCAGCTCAAAAGCCCTCAAAACAGCCCCCAAAGTCACCAAAACAGTGAGCAAAAACTGCACTTGAAGATCCTTGAATAAACCAAGCAAACGGCAGTCCAATACCCCTCAAAATTCACCAAAACAGCCCATAATCCACTGCCAACCAGTGAGCCAAGTGTGGAGACCTGAAACGCAGCGAAGCGAACTCAAAACGGAATATATGATGCAGTGGGTCTACGACCCTGGGACGCATCCCAATAACTGCAACCGACAACGGGGGCCTCGACCCTGAGACGCATCCCAATACTGCTGACAAAATGGGCCTCGGCCCGGGGACGCATCCCCAAAATGGAATATATGATGCAGTGGGTCTACGACCCTGGGACGCGTCCCCGGGCCGAGGCCCATTTTGTCAGCAGTATTGGGATGCGTCCCCGGGCCGAGGCCCATTTTGTCAGCGGTATTGGGATGCGTCCCAGGGTCGAGGCCCCCGTTGTCGGTTGCAGGTATTGGGATGCGTCCCAGGATCGAGGTCCACTGCATCATCAACTCAGTTCGAAGCAGCAGGTAAGCCAGGTGGCAGCTGGCGAGCCAGGTAAGTAAAAATGCATTGCACGAACTTTGATAGGATTGTCACTGGCACACACTGAACAAATCCCATCAAAGTGGGGGCGACTGTAGGCATTGCATTTTTGCATATCAGCCCAATGATGAGCCTCGTACGGAGGCACCACCTTTTAAGTCGCGGGAGTCGCGGGAAACTGACGACGGAAGGGAAATGTCAAGAATTAACGTTTTGTTGGATTTTTGTTTGCTCGCTTAACCTCGGGTTTGCTCAGGGAACCTTTATCCTCACTCTTTTTCACCCTTTTCTATCTCTAACTTCCATGTAAAATTAAAATTCACCAACCAATTAAATTAATTCTAACACCAAATAACAAAAATAATAAACCAAAGCCCCACCATTCACGTAATGCACAACACGCACACCAAAATAATTCCCTCCAGCATACCCCACGTAGCCAACAACACCATTTTTCTTCCTTTACAAATGACAAGTGCCTCACCTACCAAACAATTCAACAAACCAAATCCACCATTTTCAAACCTTATCACCAACCTTTCAGCCGCCCATTTTGACAAAAAAAAAAAACCACCTACCCCTGCTCTCTTCTTAACGCCTCATTCTTCCAAATTCAGGGGGAGATTCACTCACCAACAGCGCCTAACTTCATCAGCCCCTCAACGCATGAATCACCCTTCATCATGATCATCATCTCACCACTTCATCACCCCAGACGACCATCATCATCACCTTCACAGCCCACTGATCTTCACCACTAAACCCTAGCCACCAAGAGCCTCACAAGCCTTCACGCCACAAACATCCCAAACAGCCCCTGAAATTCCCCCTGTCTAGCCACATATAGCCCTCACAAAACAACCCTCAACTCACGCATAAAACACCCCAGAACTACCCCCAATTTCACGTGACTGCAGCCCCAAAATTGGCCAGACTTCACGCCCAAATTGCCACTGAAATATTGCCCTTGGACTGCCCTTTGTATCACCGAAACTTACCCTCCACTGCAGCTCATCCATCACCGAATTCTGCCTCCCAAACAGCCCAGCAAATCTTGTCAAAAACTACCTAAAAAACTGCCTCTAACTACCAAGAAAATAGCCACCAAATTAACCCCCAAAGTGCCAAAAACACTGCAAACCTTCATTCCCTTTTGTCCCACATTGATTAGGAAACTACCCTCAATATTGCCTTCACAATTCACGCACAAAGCTCCCCTCTCACCCTACTCGGCAACGCACACTAACTACCCTCAAAGCAGCCCTCACGTAGCAAACCTCACCTCAGGCAATTACCCCTCACGCTGCCCATATCCACGCAAATCCCCCTCACAACAGCCCTATATCTTCACGCATAACCCCCTCACTGAACAGCCCTCCACGCACCAGCACATACGCTCACTCTCTCGGCCAGCACTTTGATAGCATAGACAAAGCACAAAGATATCACAAATCAGCCCTCTTCTGCCCCTGAACTAGCCCACATTTCAGCCCCTTACTCTCACGCCAAATCTGCCTTACTTCAGCCCCATTGCTCACGCCACACAGCCCTCATTTCAGCCTCTGATTCACGCCCATTGTCCCTGAACCAGCCCCTCATTGCAGCCCTTGAAATACGCCAAAGCAGCCCTCCATTTCTGCCTCTAATTCACGCCAACTAGCCTCCATTACAGCTCCCATCATTCACGCACATTTCAGCCCATAATACCACAAAACAGTCCCCAATCCACCGAAACCAGTAAGCCAATTACAGAGCAGAAACTAACAATAAACGGAGAGAAAACAGCGGGTGGAAACCTCGAGTGAAAACAGAAAAAACAGTAAAAACAGTGGACCCGTCGAAAATAGCAAAAAACAGCAGAAACGGTGAACCCGAACAAAACAGCGAAAATAGCAGAAACAGTGGATCAGTGAAAACAGTGGAACGATAACCCTTCCGGCACCGTGAAACGCACTCCCGGAAAGCGACTAAAAAGGTAAGACCTGAGGGCACCCTTTATTACATTTTATTTTGTTGTTTCGGACACGGCGTATTCGGTTGACGTCAGATACGTCTAATCGGGTATGCGAGGTCCTACATTAATAGTGGCCAAGTTACTGGCCCACATGTTTATTTTTGTATTTGTTATGTTATGAAAACTCATTTTCGAAGCATGTAAATTTAAATGTAAGATTTATTTTTATGAATGTGAATTAGGTTGAATTATCATTGTACATGTATGTTAAGTAGTTTTGATTAAAATTGCACAAATCACAAACATTACAAGATGACATAAAGTAAGAGACCATTCCGAACCCAAAGGTTTGAGGTCTTCTCTTGCGAGGGGTGAGTGCGGCCTTAAATCTCATTTTCCCGGCTCACACCGGGTGGCGACTCCATGTTATTTCGTACTTCTCAACCGGGCCGCGAGGCCGGAACAGCGTCGCCGATTTCTGTTGTCTACAGTCACTATTTGTACAGATCATGGTGTTGTTGTACAAATTAACTATATGACAAGGAAATTGCACTCTCATCATTTGTGATTAGATCACCGTAAATGAATAAATGAAGAGAGGTCCATATGATTAGTTCCTGGATTGAGAATGATATGAGACAGTATCAATCCCCGAAGGATTAATCATTAAATATCCCTAGCCGGAGTATTATCGAGACAAGACATCGATAATGCGGAATAGGCTAATATTGCACTTGTGCGCGTTGTGAGGGCACAACGACATAGTTCTCATATATATAAGTATTGGATACTTATGCAAGTGCGATAGGAGGTCGTGTTTCACCGATGGTACGGGAAACAGCTTCGCTCTGGATAGACCCCTCGGAATCCCATTGGTATTATGACTATGTGTCTATGGGAGGCCGAAATCAGGGTTGGTATTTATAGTCTTAACCTGAGACTTGCATCGCTAATACTTACGATAATCGATAGACTTTGTTCTTGGAGGTACAGGGCTTTAACCGGTTCTGCGTACACCACTTCTGGGTTTATCAGAGAGTCGTAATGTATTGGGTGATGTCAAGATGGAAGTATCACTTCAGTTATAGTGGAGATGATGTCACGCAGGATATGGTATTAGTGCTCTTAAGTGTTGCGCAACCAATCAAGATATTGTGACCA
The DNA here is from genome assembly GCA_019454045.1 of Zanthoxylum bungeanum. Lineage (NCBI taxonomy): Eukaryota > Viridiplantae > Streptophyta > Magnoliopsida > Sapindales > Rutaceae > Zanthoxylum > Zanthoxylum bungeanum. The sequence continues at coordinate 64,560 of SKCR01044180.1, forward strand.
GGTCATGAATATCCGATTATAGAGACGGGGCAGACACTTATCCAGCCCCAGCCCTAGCACGTGACTATCTAATACTGGGCCGATATACACAATACTACGGTATACTACGCTTGATACAGATCTATATATTCCTGTAAGAATATTTCTGGAGAATTGGGTAGGCATGGCGCTTTGCTAGAAGCCAACCTTGTCTTGTAAATCGGTATAAACGTAGTACGAGGTACTTACGTGTTCGGATTATCCGACGACCGTATTTACTGCCAACATATCCGGAGATCTCATGGGTCGCTTCCTGAAGATTCACCGATGATGTATAACTCGCACTTTAATTAATCTGGGATTAATTAGAAGAGAGAGAGAAAATTAATCTGGGATTAATTGCGGAGATATTTTATCTGGGATAAAATTTTAATTAAAGAGAGAGAACGATTAATTTTGAATTAATCGATAAAATAATATATTTGATATATTATTAGAAATTGGATTTCGACGCGGAATTAAAATTAGATTTTAATTCGGGCGAACGAATTAATTTTGAATTAATTCGTTAGCGACGTGAATAGTGATTTCGCTAGGCGTAATCATTTAATTACGACGCGACGGAAAATTCGTTAATTAGAATTAGCGAACCCGAGCCCGAGAGTGATTGCGAGCGCATTCGCATTTCTAATTCGAGCGCGGCACGCAAGTCACATCAAGCGTCAAATCGCTAGTCGCATCAATTGTCAAATCACTTGTCACTTTGAGTGATGTGATGTGACATGACATGTTGTCACTTTATTAAAGTGACTTGATGTAAAAGTAGAAGTGATGGGTAAAAGATGAAAAGCATTATTTGCTTTTTGTTTTTTTTTGACTTTTTAGAAAATGAAAAGGTTTGGTATATATGTTTTATTTATTTTTGGAAAATATAATAATATATATTACATTTTTTCTTTTCCCTCTTTTACTAGATTCGGTCCTCTCTCCTCCTGATACACGATCTTCTCCTTTTCCCTCTCTTTTCATCTTCCTCTCCTTCACGGCTTCAAGCCGATTTTGCTTCAAAAGTTTCTGGTTTGACCGAAATTGAAAGGGAAGTAAGGAAGATGAAGAGTGCTAGCACACCATGGGTTATATTTAGGTGATAGGGAAATGAATTTGTGAGCTTGGAAATCTTGAAGCTTGGAGCTTCAATGGTGGTTCATCAATGGCCGAATGAACAAGGAGGAAGAAGGCTCAAATTCGTGCAGTCCACTTCATCAAGAAGCCATTGCCGAGCTTCATGGAAAGGCAAAAACGCAACTTGTTCTTCCTAGCATCAAACCCATCAATGTGTTGTTGTATTCCGCCTTACTCCTTTGTGTATTCAACTCGTTTTTATGCATGTTTGTGATCCTTGGGACTTGAATGAAAATCAACAATGGTATCAGAAGCTATTGGTTGCATAAAAACGAATTAGGGTTCTTGAGCAAATTTGGGGCTTTTTGATTTGAGCATGATTTTAACAAATTGTTTGTTTAAGAATGCTTGTATATGATTTAATTGAGTTATATGTAATCAATTTGATAAAAAATTAATTGGATTGATTTTCCCCAATTTGCTTAATGTTGGACAAAACTTTAAATTTGGGTAAATGTTTGTTGACCATGATTTTAATGAATTGATTGTTTAAGTATGCTTATAACATGTCTAATTGCATTTTGGTTGGACCAATTTGTTGAAAATTGATTTGGAATTATTTTCCCCAAATTATTCCCTTGGCCGAATGTATATGTATTTTGGATTCTTGGAATTTTTGATTTTTGATTCATTTGATGAGTTGGAATCTATTAGGTTGATGTTAATTTGAATCGAATTTGATTGGATTTCGAATTGGACAAAAACCCCAAAATTTTCACCTTGGCCGAATTGGACTTATTGCCCTAATGTCTTGGTATTTTTGATTTTGTGACATTGGATGTGTATGAAATCATTTAGGATGTTGATTTAATGTCGATTGTAGGTTCGATTGGATTGAAACCAAATCGGACACAAAATCCCTCCTTGGCCGAGAGCTTTGAAGCATGTAAATGGGTTTGATTTTTCATTTTGTGTGTTGGACATATAATAATGAATTAAGTATGATTAATTGGACTGATTTAGTGTTTTGGAAATGTTGATTTAGTTGATTAATCATGTAATGCACTTAGGTAATTAAATTGCGGAATTGGATTCATGAAATTTAATTATTTAGGCTTAAATTGGATTTGGGCTTCTAATGTTGTAATTGGGCCTATTGGGCATGATTTTATCAAGTTGGGTTTAGGCCAAATGGATTGGATCCAGTTGGGCCCAAAACCTTAACCATAAAGCCCAAATGCGACTAATGAACCTTTAACGTTTAATTGGGCCTAATGGGCCTAAATTAATTTATGGGCTTATGGGGTAACTCCCGGATTGGATTTTGGTTATTCGGTTTGACCCGAGTTGACCAAAAGTCCACGCCTCTAGAAATTAATTAAAAGCCCATTGGACTTTAATTAAATTAATATTGGATATTAATCGGGCTTTGAAACCCGTAACGATTAATTTGGAATTTAAGTCGTAAAGGTTTATTTTATAAAGTGTTATATTTAATTTGGAATTAAATAATGAATTAGAATAAATACGTATTAAATTGGATTTAATCATGTAATTTAATTTAATTAGTAGAAATCGTACTTTGAGTACGTGTTCGCAATACGAGTTTGACTCGAACAAAATCAAATCTTTGTTTGAACATTGGATGATCACTAATTATCAAGATTAATTAATTGGATTTGATTGATTGATAACATGCTTGTATGAATACATAGTTGTGATGTTTGAATAATGTATATCGGATGGATATTAGTCGGGTGGGGCGATTTTGGAAATTGTAATAAATTTGATTTATTAAATTGGACCTGCGTGTCCAGCCTTATCTCCTATTTCTTTGTATTCTCTTCTCACCTATTCCCCTCTATGTATATGAGGTTTCTTTAGAAGTGTAGTGTAACAGGTAGAAGAAATATTTGTGCTAGCGGGAGAGAGAAAGTGTGAGATTTGATCTAGGATCAAATGTGTAAAATATCCATCCGCATATCATTATTATTTTACATATGCGCTTTATTATGTGTTTAGAATGCATGTTTAAGGGTGTATGATGATGAGACCTTAACAAAGATAATTAAAATTGGTAGCTAATTTGCACGCGAAAAACCCTCGTTAAATATCAAGCGTTTATTTTCCATCCATTGAGTGATTCTTACTCAAGATCCGAGATTGGCAGGGGTTGTTGGCCAAAGTCAAGCCCTTGTCCATCGAAGATGTGTTTTAATCACGAGGCTTTGTTCCATATCGGTGTCATGTCCAAGTTGTGGTTTGTTGGCCAAAGTCAAGACCACTTCTTGTCCATTGACATTGATTACGAAGCTTCCATGTCAATGGGTCCGCGCTTGACTGGGATCACTAGGTTTGTTGTGCCAAAGCCAAGGCCTAGTTGATTCAGAGGAAAAAAGGTTAGGTAATACATTGGATGTCTTGGCATATATAAGATATATGTTTAGGATTTGGATATCCGCCTACTGGATCTAGGAATTGGATGAGATCCAATTGATCTTCGAGATCTACCTAGTTAATTATCATACAATTTGTTGGCCAAAGTCAAGATTGTGTGATATTTAACGGGATCCTAGCCCACTAGGAAACACGGTTTCCCGAGTACTCGACAGAGGGTTAGAGGCTCGACGAAAAATAGTTGGAGGCAAGAATTGAATTTGCAATACTCGTTCAATTACTCGCCATACCCGCTCATTTAAATTATTTCGTCATTAGATTAAATGTTAGTTGGACTAATATTTAAATTGTTGTTTTAATAAACAGTTGGACTGTATTATATTTGATTATATATAATTGGATTATATTAATCAATATATTTGAATTAATTAATTTCAGTTTACAGTTGATTTTATAATTGGATTATAGTAATCAATGTAATTGAGGTTAATTAATTTGGATTATATTTGATTATATAGTTGGACTATTATAATCATTATAATATGTATAGTACCACTAATCGTTGATTAAATAGTTGGACTATTGTAATCAAGATAAAATTAAAAAAAAAATTTGGATATTTAAAATATAATCTGGGATTGAAATTTTAATTAATTGGGAATAAATAATAGGTTACTTTATTTGATAAAATAACTTATTATACCTTAAGCCCAAAATTAAGCAAAATAAGTAGAGCGTAAAATCTTTGGAAGATTTATGTGATGATGACTTTAATGATTAATTTAATATACTTGTCATAAATCTAATTTTAGATTTAAGAAGTATTAAAATTGCAATTTATAATTCTTGGAGAATTAATTGACTATTCTAGAGGAGATAAAGTCAAAGTTTGCAATTGGGCATGTAGCACGAGGTGCACATCGTTTCGATATTCTAAGAACCCAAGGCTTGGCCTAAGGTTTCTGAAATATTGAAAGGATAATTGACATATCCCAAAGTAACTACCATTTGGATATGGCAGACACGAAGGATTTAAAGAAAGGGCGAGGCTCTAACTTTAAAAAAATTTGTCTTAGTTATGTTCACAGCTAGTATTGAAATTAGATTTTAAATACTTAGTGTGGTACATAAAATATATGTATTGATGTTCAGAATCTGCTTTGAGCAGGATACTGACTTCAAGCTGAGATTGTTCTGCGAATCGGAAACGAGACGAAAGTGAGGACTCCTCCCGGAACACGTCAAAGTGACGGTGTGTCCGAACGGATTAACCGAATCATGTTAGACATGATAAGATTAATCAAGAGTCGCTCTGAGCTACCATTTCCTTCAATGGATACAGATAAACAGTGCAATAACTTATTTAGAATAAGGTTCCATATAAATCTGTTTGACAGATGTCATATAGGATATGAACAGGGAAGAAACAAGGTTTCTTATTCCTGATAATTTGGGTATGCCAGGCATAACGTTTGGATGATACCAAACTGAAAGACCCAAATTGGAACAGTGCCTATATAGGTTTTCCTAAGGGAAACCTTAAGTATAGTACTTGTAAATCTCACATGAGAACAATTGTGATTGTTGCTCACCATGCGGTTTTTCCTGAGAGGAATATCGATATGCAGTGGTCAGTGGGAGGATAGTGATACTTGATGAAAATCGGAGTAATACTGTTCAAGGCACGAAGTCCTTAATGGAACACAAATAGTTCATCTATGATGAATCTATACCATTAATCTTCAAATACACAAGAAACCGCGTAGATCAGAGAGAGTCAGAAAACAACCTGGGGTATGGGTTTCTGATTTCACCTCATAAAGATGTTAATCTTTTAAGGTACACCAACTGATTACGTATGAGGTAGTGATACAAGGTATCGACTCCCTATTATGACAAAGTGTCATGAATCCGAAATGGATTCCATGTATAACAACTATTTTGGATACTAGTTGTTGTACCACAAGGCATTGTGCCTAATGGTACATTAAACGTCTTCAAGGAAGACATACATGGAAGGCAACATACCAACGTACATAGCTGGGCTTTTAACGGAAAGGTATCGTATCAACATTGTGTTAATAACGATTCAACCTTTTACCTGTTACCATGGTAAATCCATTTTGAAGATGCTTGTTGATAACTGCATATTTCATTTATGAAATGTGTCAGTTGCAGATCAAAATCGCTTTCCTGAAAAGGAAACCTTTTGGAGGATGCTTACAACATCCTAACGATTTTGTATAACCGACAAACAAGGTTTGCGGGTTATTCGATCCATGTTTGGATTGAAACAAACATAAGGTTCTTGGAACTGTCGTTTTGAAATAATCATAATGGTTTATGATTTGACTCAAAACAAAATAATTCTTGTGTATATAAGGAGGTTAGTGGAAAAGGGCACTGACAATGAAATTCCCATAAAGCAATTGATGAAAGCTTGGCTTTCATAGATATTCTTTCAATAGAAATTCTCCGTAGAATTCTGGGGAGTAACAACCTTTATTCGAGGAATAAAGATCTAGAGGGATAGATTTAGAGTTGTTAACACTCTCTGAAAATTGTACATTTAAAATGTACTTGAATTGGTGTCTCATACGCTTCGAGCATATGGAGTCACAATCGGGTCAATCCAAGTGATAGTCACTGGATTGAAGATTAAGAACATCTGTTAGTATCTGAGAGAACTAAAGATGTTGTCTTAAACTATGGAGATGGAGAACTTGAAGTGACTAGGATCACTGCTGCAAGTTTCCAAACCGGTAAATACTGCGGTACTATAAAAATTTGAATAACGGGACAGTGAGCTGGAAATCTTCCGAGCAAGATAACTGTTGCCGAATAAACAACAAATGCGGATTATTACTGCAGCTGAGGCAGCAATAGAAGACATTTGGATCAATAATAAATCTAATTAAATTAGATATAGTTCTTTTAGCAGCTGAGCTAGGCGTCAGCACAGGGTAAGGAATTAAAGGTCTCATCGACGATCCAGATATATACTTCTATATCATCGGATTCATTCGGATCATACATCGTGGCGATGTGATGATCATATAAATCGCGTCAGAAGATAATTACGCAAATCCGCTGACGAAAACCTTTCCTCAGCAATTTGAGCGAACCGTACATAGTTCGGGTGTTAGACACTCGAGTGACTGGCTATGTGCCAAGTGGGAGATTGTTGGACAAAATGACCCATATCGTCACTATTTGTACAGATCACGGTGTTGTTGTACAAATTAACTATGTGACAAGGAAATTGCACTCTCATCATTTGTGATTAGATCACCGTAAATGAATAAATGAAGAGAGGTCCATATGATTAGTTCCTGGATTGAGAATGATATGAGACAGTATCAATCCCCGAAGGATTAATCATTAAATATCCCTAGCCGGAGTAATATTGAGACAGGACATCGATAATGCGGAATAGGCTAGTATTGCACTTGTGCGCATTGTGAGGGCACAACGGCATAGTTCTCATATATATAAGTATTGGATACTTATGCAAGTGCGATAGGAGGTCGTGTTTCACCGATGGTACGGGAAACAGCTTCGCTCTGGATAGACCCCTCGGAATCCCATTGGTATTATGACTATGTGTCTATGGAGGCCGAAATCAGGGTAGGTGTGTATAGTCTTAACCTGAGACTTGCATCGCTAATACTTACGATAATCGATAGACTTTGGTCTTGGAGGTACAGGGCTTTAACCGGTTCTGCGTACACCACTTCTGGGTTATCAGAGAGTCGTAGTGTATTGGGTGTGATGTCAAGACGGAAGTATCACTTCAGTTATAGTGGAGATGATGTCACGCAGGATATGGTTTTAGTGCTCTTAAGTGTTGCGCAACCAATCAGGATATTGTGACCAGGTCATGAATATCCGATTATAGAGACTAGGTACCAGACATCCGACATGTGCTTCGGACGGGGCAGACACTTATCCAGCCCCAGCCCTAGCAGGTGACTATCTGATACTGGGCCGATATACACAATACTACGGTATACTACGCTTGATACAGATCTATATATTCCTGTAAGAATATTTCTGGAGAATTGGGTAGGCATGGGGCTTTGCTAGAAGCCAACCTTGTCTTGTAAATCGGTATAAATGCAGTACGAGATACTTACGTGTTCGGATTATCCGACGACCGTATTTACTGCCAACATTGGATGTTAAGGCCATAGAAATAAGTGTTCTAGATCTTCATAATGGATGTAAATTAATTTTATATCACTGTTATTATATACCCTCTCTTATTAGATAGATAATATCATTACCGATATTGGAGAAAGATGGATATAAAAAAAATTAAAGATAGTATTTCATGTTAATATGATAAAGATAATTAATTTTTTATCTAACAGTCATTATGTTTTGGAAACATATCGAGATGTCTTTAATGTAGAGGAAAATACAAGTAAAAGATCTGAATTAAATAACACTGGATTATGGCATATGATATTGGGCCACATACCAAATAGGTGTTAGACGTTTATTTAAATTGTTTAGGATTGTTTCATTTAAGATCTTACCTTACATCCTTATTCGATTGTGAGTCATGTATGCAAGGAAAAATGACAAAGGCCACATTTCTTGGTGTTGGACACAGTACTAGAGATTCATTGGAACTAGTACATGGTGATGTATATGGTCCATTAAATCATGTCGATCATGATGGTTCAACTTACTTCGTGACTTTCACGGATGATAAGTCAATATTTGTATATGTCTATTTGATGAGACATAAATCAGAAATATTTGAAAATTTAAAAATATTTTGAAACGAAATAGAAAAACAAACTAGTAAATTCATGAAGTGCCTTCGATCAGATCGAGGTGAGTTTTTTAGCGATGAATTCAGAAGTTATTTAAGGGAGAATGAGATTCTCACCCAATATAGCCCATCAGGAACTCCTTAACACAATGGTCTGTCTGAGCGGAGAAATCGTATTTGATTGGATATGGTACGATCTATGATGAGCTATATAGATCTTCCATATTATTGTTGGGGTTACGTTTTACTTACTACTGCCCAAATACTTAATAGGGTTCCATCGAAAGCTGTTTCTAAGTTCGTATATCAGATATTGTACGATATAAATCCAAGTCTTAGATATTTAAATATTTGGGGTTGTCCTGCATATGTTAGAGTTATGTAGCAGGATAAACTAACACATATAGGTTATAAATATAGGTTCGTTGTGTTGGTTTCTAGGGTGGTCCCAAGATCAATATAAGCATAGAAATAGAATGAATACTCAAAGAAGTGAGGCGGAAAACACACTTACATTGAATGGCTTTTGATGTGATGATCAACAAAACTTTTCCTCCATTTGTGAAGTATTCGGCCAAGGTGAATTTTTGTTGATGAAGATGATGAAGCTCCAAGCTTTAAGGATTCCAAGCTTTTAGTTCGGTTCCCTATCACCTTGTATCGATTCATTGTTTGACCTAGCAAAAGATGAAAGAAAATCAAATCTTCCTTCACCACTTAGGAGTTCACGGTTTTGGTTGAGAGAGGGAGAGAGTTTTTGTGTTTTGTTTCTTTGTTTTCTAAAAATAATTACCAAAACAATTACCCAAATATTTGGTATATGCTTTACTAAAGTCAATGCAAATTTTTGGCTCCAAAATGGCATTAAATGTTGGACAAAATGACCCATAGCGTCACTATTTGCACAGATCATTGTGTTGTTGTAGCAAATTAACTATGTGACAAGGAAATTGCACTCTCATCATTTGTGATTAGATCACCATAGATATATATAAATGAAGAGAGGTCCCTATGATTAGTTCCTGGATTGAGAATGATATGAGACAGTATCAATCCCCGAAGGATTAATCATTAAATATCCCTAGCCGGAGTATTATCGAGACTGGACATCGATAATGCAGAATAGGCTAGTATTGCACTTGTGTGCGTTGTGAGGGCACAACGACATAGTTCTCATATATATAAGTATTGGATACTTATGCAAGTGCGATAGGAGGTTGTGTTTCACCGATGGTACGGGAAACAGCTTCGCTCTGGATAGACTTTTCGGAATCCCATTGGTATTATGACTATGTGTCTATGGGAGGCGAAATCAAGGTAGGTGTGTATAGTCTTAACCTGAGACTTACATCGCTAATACTTACGATAATCGATAGACTTTGGTCTTGGTGGTACAAGGCTTTAACCGATTCTGCGTACACCACTTCTGGGTTTATCAGAGAGTCGTAGTGTATTGGGTGTGATGTCAAGACGGAAGTATCACTTCAGTCATAGTGGAGATGATGTCACGCAGGATACGGTATTAGTGCTCTTAAGTGTTGCGCAACCATCGGGATGTTATGACTAGGTCATGCATATCCGATTATAGAGACTAGTTACCAGACATCCGACATGTGCTTCGGACGGGGCAGAGACTTATCCAGCCCCAGCCCTAGCACGTGACTATCCGATACTGGGCCGATATGCACAATACTACGGTATACTACGCTTGATACAGATCTATATATATTCCTGTAAGAATATTTCTGGAGAATTGGGTAGGCATGGCGCTTTGCTAGAAGCCAACCTTGTCTTGTAAATCGGTATAAACGTAGTAGGAGGTACTTACGTGTTCGGATAGTCCGACGACCGTATTTACTGCCAACGTATCCGGAGATCTCATGGGTCGGTTCCTGAAGATTCACCGATGACGTATGACTCGCACTTTAATTAATCTGGGATTAATTCGATGAGAGAGAAATTAATCTGGGATTAATTACGGAGATATTTTATCTCGGATAAAATATCGTTAAAGAGAGAGAACGATTAATTTGGAATTAATCGATAAATTAATATATTCAATATATTATAACGAAATTAGATTTCGACGCAGAATTGAAATTAGATTTTAATTCGGGCGAACGAATTAATTTGGAATTAATTCGTTATCGACGTGAATAGTGAATTCGCTAGGCGTAATCATTTAATTACGTCGCAACGGAAAATTCGTTAATTTGGAATTAGCGAACCCGAGCCCGGGATTGTTTGCGAACGCATTCGCATTTCGAATTCGAGTGCGGCACGCAAGTCAAATCAAGCGTCAAATCTCAAATCACATCAAGCGTCAAATCGCATGTCACTTTGAGTGATGTGACATTTGAGTGATTGATGTGAATTGATTTGAGGTGATAGACAAGCATTTAATGCTTTGCTTTTTGAAATAGAAAAAGTAAATGGTTTATTAAATATTTTTGGAAATTATATAAACCTTTTACAATTTTTTATTTTCTAATTCATTCTCTCTCTCTCTTTTTACGGTTTCTTGTGAAAACCCTTTTCCCTCTCTTTTCTTCTTCTTCTCCTTCACGGTTTGGAACCGTTTCATCTTCTCAAAATTTCTGGTTTGACCGAATAAAAGGGAAGCAAGGAAGAAGACTTAGTGCTAGCACACCATGAGTGATACAAAGGTGATAGGGAAGTGAGTTCGTGAGCTTGGAAGCTTGAAGCTTGGAGCTTCAATGGTGTCCATCAATGGCCGATTCTTGGAGGAGGAAGCAGCCCTCACGCCGAGCAGTCCACCATGTTCGCAGCTCACTGCCGAGCAAGGGAGAGCAGTGCGTTCGTGGTCTTTGTTGCATCTCTACCGATCAATGTGAGTTATTCCGCGCCTCCTTTGATATGTATTCAACTCGTTTATGCATGATTTATGATCCTTGGGACTTGATTGAAACTCAACTTTAAATGCCCACACCAACCAACATCATGAATAGTGACTGGATGTCACTCACCAAAAAGGTGATAAGACATCTATCACTAAAGTGACAAGTGATGTGACTCGCGATGTGACTTGCGGCCGCACTTGATTCAAAATCGGAGTGGCGTCGCAAACACATTCCGGGCTCGGTTCGTAATTCTCGAATTAACGAGTTTTTCGTTGTGTCATAATTAAATCAAATTTAATTAAATAATCATGCCTAGCAAAATACTATTCACATCGCTTGCGAATTAATTCTAAATCCGGTCGTCAGACTATCCGAACACGTACGTACCTCGTACTACGTTCTTATCGATTTACGAGACAAGGTTAGCTTCTAGCAAAGCGCCATGCCTACCCAATTCTCCAGAAATATTCTTAATGGAATATATGATCTATGTCAGGCGTAGTATACGTAGTATTGCGTATCTCGTGATCCAGTATCAGATGTCACATGCAAGGCCTGGGGCTGGAATAGTGTCTGCCCCGTACGAAGCATATATCGGATCACTAGCAACTAGTCTCTTTATTATCGGATAATCATGACCTAGTCATATTATCCCGACGGTTGCAACCTTTTAGAGAACTAGTTTTGTACCCTGTGTGACCATCATCTCCATATAACAGAAGTAATACTCCGTCTTGACATCACACCCAATACATACGATTCTCAATAAACCCAGAAGAGGCGTACAAAAACCTGTTAAAGTCCTGGACGACCAAAACCAAAGCGTATTGATTGTCGCAAGTACTAGCGATGCAAGTCTCAGGTTAAGACAAAATACACCTACCCTGATACAAACTCCAATAGACACATAGTCATACTACCAAGGGATTCCGTGGGGTCTATCCAGAGCGAATCTGTTTTCCATACCATCAGAAAAACACAACCTCCTACCACATTTGCATAAGTATCCAATACTTACATATATGAGAACTATGCTGTTACGCTTCCATAACACGCACGAGTGCGATACTAGTCTATTCCGCAATATCGATGTCTAGTCTCAATAATACTATTGATACTGTCTCATATCATCTCAATTTGGAACTAATCATAAGGACTTTCATCATTCACAATTTAAGTAATCTAATTACGAAATGATAAAAGGCAATTTTCATCATTCACAATGTCTTTTACAAATAGTGATGCTATGGGTCATAATTGTCCAACAATTCCCATTTGGCCTATAGCCAGTCACTCAAGCATCTAACACTTGAACTATGTACATGTCGCTCAAACTTTTGCTGAGGAATGGCTTTCGTTAGCGGATCTGCAATGTTGTCCTCTGATGTGACCTTCTCGATCTTCACGATGTATGGTCTCACGAATCAGAAGAAACGTCGAAGAACATACTTGGATTGTTGATGAGACCACGGTTCCTTAGCCTATGTTATAGACCCGTTATTGTCACAATACAATGGAACGAGCTCAACTGCTAACGGAACTACTCCTAATCCAATTAGGAATTTTCGGATCAAAACTGCCTCCTTTGTTGCTTCAGCTGCAGCGATATACTCCGCTTCTGTTGTTGAATCGGCAACATTCTATTGCTTGGAAGATTTCCAGCTCATTGCTCCGTTATTCAAACAAATCACGTACCCAGATTGCGACTTACAGTCGTCTTTATCGGTTTGGAAACTTGCATCGGTATACCCAGTTACCTCAAGTTATCTATCTCCATAGATTAAGAAAGCATCCTTAATTCGTCTAAGATACTTAAGGATATTCTTAACCGCAATCCAGTGACCTTCACCTGGATCGGCCTGATAGTGACTACACATGTTCAAAGCATAGGAGACATCAGGTCTTGTACATTCATGGCATACATGATCGATCCGACTACAGAGGCGAACGGTATCCGACTCATGTTGTCTCTCTCATCTTATGTTTTAGGACACATGTCCTTAGATAGAGTGACGCCATGTGACACTGGCAACAGTCCCCTATTGGACTGATCCATGTTGAATCTCTTCAACACTTTGTCAATGTACGTGCTCTGGGAGAGTCCAAGCAGCTTTCTAGATCTATCAAGGTAGATCTTTATTCCCAGAATAAAGGCAGCTTCTCCCAGATCTTTCATGGAGAATTTTATTGAAAGCCAAGCTTTCACCGATGTTAACATGGGAATGTTATTGCCCATAAGCAATACATCGTCAACATAAAAGACAATGAAAGTTAGTGCACTCCCACTAACCTTCTTGTATACACAAGGATCATCTTCGTTTTTGAACGAAATCATATTCTTTTATGATCTCATCAAAACATTGGTTCCAAGAACGCTACGCTTGCTTCAGTCCATAAATGGACCGATTTAACTTGCAAACCTTGTTTGCATGTTTAGGCATGACAAAACCATCAGACTGTTGCATATAAACATCCTCCAACAGGTTTCCGTTAAGGAAAGCGGTTTTGATGTCCATCTGCCATATCTCAAAATCGAAATATGCAGCAATAGCAAGCATTATCTGAATGGATTTAATCATGGCAACGGGTGAGAAAGTTTCATCGTAATCGACACCATGTCGTTGACGATACCCCTTCGCTACAAGCCTAGCTTTGTACGTTTGTATGTTGCCATCCATGTCGGTCTTCTTCTTGAAGACCCATTTGCATCCAATAGGCTTTACGCCTTCATGTGCATCAACCAGTG